>MNCI01001363.1:0-12754 GCA_015680685.1 Gnetum montanum
GCTCGAATAAAGAGCCGTTCACTCTAGGACTCCTACTGCTGGCACGTGGGGAAAAATTCTAACTCTGGAGTGATCAATCTGCCAGAGCTTCGCTACACTAGCCAGGATTGGGAAATAAGGGGAGTGCCGCCTCTTATTTATAGATATGGCGGCTGGCTGCGATATCGCGTACACGATATCGCAGGGATAGACGCGATATCGTGTACGCGATATCGCATGGGATGCGATATCGCGGTGGTCGCGATATCGCGTACGCAATATCGCGGCCTGTGCAGAGCGCGTCTCATCAGTTGGATTTTCTTTTAAAATTTTTGCGGTTTTTCTATCCTTGCACTTGCATGCAATTAAAGTTTGCAGTCTAAGTGTTGATGTCAACATCGCCCATGCTAGGCATGGAGCCATGAATAATAGTATTAATTCCACAAAAATTAAAAAAAAATATTGTCAAACTTTACAATTTTAAAATTATTTCAATGATGTAAAGGACCGAGAGATTAATGAATCAACATGTACGAAGTAAGAAAAATCGACAAATGCAAGTATCACTTACTCGCCCAACTGGGTAAGCAATAGGATAACAAATTATCATCAAAATACAAACTAGGTGAACCAAATTTGCATCAATAGCAAGTCCATATCTTGAAAAAATTGCTTGTGGTATGACCTTCAAATAGTTTTATTACAATTTTAGAAAAATAATTTTAGTATTAAAACTGAATTCTACTAAATGAGATTAAAGGAACTAGTACTTAACCTCTCCAAAGGCTAGGGCAAAAGTAACTGAGAGAATAATAGCAACAATTGGATTAAAATTTTTATACAAAAATATAGGAAGTTCCTAGAAAACAAAACTATTAAATCAAAAGCTAGAATAATATTTTATAACATTCTAACACATTTGAGTTCTTATATATTGAAACATAAGTTCTTTTTTCTTTGTTATCTTTTAAAGATAAATGAACAATGAAGGAACCAAGATACATAAACATGTATTTTTGAAATCTTGACGGATACATATTTCTTATATTTTGAATTGAAGTTTATATTAATTCAATCAATGTTAAAATATTCCTAATGGCCCCTATTCCATAACTATTACATTATTTTCAAGGTAGTTGAAATGTAAAACATTAAAGTAGTTTACATTAAACAAATAAAACCTGAACCATAGATCATGTTACAACATGGAAACTCATTAAAAGACTAGTGTTGGCAATATCTATATCTAGCACTCAACAATTAACAAAACAATAACTGTTAGATAATGTGTTGGATCTCCTATTGAAGCATGATAACTTTCATATTTATTTTTACACCATGCTTGAACTTCCTTTTGGGTTATTTATTTATATTTCAATTCTACTAACATACAATGATTTTATAAAGTTAATTAGAAAACCAACTAAGATAACTTTTTAAAAAATCTAGTTCTGAATCAGGTAATGTATTTTTCATAGATTTAATGTGTAATTAACATATCAATCATATCATGTTTTGATAAAAAATTATCTGTTTAAGTAGTTTACAAATAGTAGCCCACTCATGCAAGCCAACATTAAAAACACCTACACACTTTTAAGCATGAAAGGCTCTCTCAAGTCTCAATGCAACAACCAAATTCATGTTACCTAAAGTATAGATCATAGGTATGATATACTTGAGAATCAAGAGGATTCTAATAACTTTAAACAGGGCCTAGTCATAGGCTATGGCTTCAGAGGCATGGAATGGCTACTTATCATTAGAAAAAAAATGTAGTTACTTTTCATCAACATATGCCTAGATCATCCATTATTGCCACATCAATATTCATAAAACCATTAATAAACTACCATGTAGAATTCAAAAATAGGGAATGTTATGGATGTAGTTATGAGTGGAAATCAATGCAAGAAATGGATCTACAAGCACCATGAAGAAATGCCAATTCAACAAAGAAGCATGGAGTACTACATCAATGAAGTACAACTATAGGAAGGTCATGGTAGTGAAGTGCTGAGAGTTACGTTGGGCATGATAGAGGAGGTTGAAATTTTGCATGGTAGATGTAAGTAATGGTGGCAGCAGTTATGTTGGTCATGAAGAAATGACAACATATAGATTGTAAACATGGACAACTAATGATATTTCAGGATGTCACTATAACAAATTAGTCTCTAGGCTCCCAAATTAGGGATCCTGGAGTGGGGTGAAGCCTCCTTTATATTTAGGAATCTTCTAACCAATAGTGTTGATAGTAGAGGATGGCTAGAGCCTCTCTTCTTTCTAGCTAGGATTGTTATGCATCTATAGTAGGGTTATCTCTTCTTTCACACTTTAGGTGATGATAGGTATGTGGCTCATAGCAGTAGAGGCATGTGGAAGTAGTATCCTGACGACATGTGGTAGTGCATGTTTGATGGTGATGCATTGCAATGAGGCAAGTGATCTTTTTTCTCACTCCCATTTTTTGGGTAGACAATGTCAACTCCAAAGGTGACATAGGAAGTTTCCTAGGTAGTGCATGACTATTGAAAAGTGGAAATTGGGAGGTTGCGGGTGGCACATTGCATGGTAGATGATGGTAGGCTTTGAGTGATGGTAGTTACTATCATGCGCAAACTACAATGGCAATCTCTCTCTCTTCTCACACACACACACTCTCTCCTACTAGTGATGGTAGGTAATACATCCATGACAAGGATCTCTAGTTCTATTTAATTATTTCTTTGGTGGATGTGAGGTGGCACACAATAATATACGTCTAACGACGTGGTCTCCCCTTCTTCTTTTGTTCATGAAAGCTTTCTCTCCCTTCATCTCTCAATCACATAATAGTGGCAACGAGTAGTAGAGATAGATTTCTTTCTATCTTGCTAGTAACCTTGAAGTATGGATGGTTCCTATAGTGGGCATCCTCCTCTCTTTTCCCAAACATGTGGTGATATAGCAATGGCAGCAAGCTCATGATCTAGCTTCTTTTCTCTCTTGGTGGCTACGAGTAGTGTTGGCTACGATAGCATATGCAATGGACTAATGGCTCAAACTATGGTAGTAGTGGGACTAAGTAAAAATTTAATTTTTGTAGTTTCCTATTGTTTCAGAAAATCACTTGTTTTAAATTCAAATGCATTCTAATTAAATTTTCTTTTTTTAGTTTACTATTTTCAAAAGGCCACGTAGCCCTCTCTAGGTAAGACTATTCCTAGGTTTCCATACCAATATAGGAGGTGCCCTAGGCAATAGTCTCCTAAAACAAATTTTTTCATAGGGGTTGGTGCATCCAAAATTTATGCATCAATAGGTATATTACTCTTCCTTCTTTACATTGTATAACATCTGTTGTGCATTTCCAAATTATGGCTTAGTAGGATAAGCATACTATCATAAAACAACAAATATTACCATCTCTTGTACAAATAAGAATATTTTTCAATCTATTCTACTTCAAGCTAAAAATCATTAAGATAGAAAAATATTTCAATACCCATCATATAAAGCCCGACACCCTACCAAAACTAGAAGAAAGAAATGCCTTTCATGTGCATGAATCAAGTGAGTATAGACCAAGGTGACTAACATATTTAAAATAACTACGAAAGTCCAACTAACCTAACTAGGATACAAGCCAAGTAGTTGTAACAAAATCATAAAAATTGACAAAATGGGCCTCAATATGGAACATTTCCATGTCCAATGCTTAAGAAGTTTCAAATTTTCATGTTTCAAATGTGCTACTTTTTGCTGGAAAGGTCTCATAGGAAAAGAATGATGAATCTTCCTTCCCTTGATTTCATTAGGTACTTTACTCTAACTAATCAAAACATTTAAATAACTATAAATGAAAGCTAAAATTTTAAAATTACCAATCCCTCATGGCACTCGTTGATAGAACCTGGTACCTTCTAAAACACTCTGCTTCCTCTAACATTGGTTAAATCCACAAAAGAATCAATGGTATAAATGGAAGCCATGATGATGATGATAATAATGGCTATTCATCCCTTGGGATTCTTCCAATAAAAAAATGTTGAGATAGCAATTGAATGATGAAATGTCTGGTAAGCATTTTGCAAGCCCGAATCCCTAACAAGGTCATGGTTTTTGGAGTTTTTGAAAGTAAGTCATGCAAAAAATTCCTTGAAGAAAGAGAGGAATTCTTCTTAAGGAGTAGTCCATATGAAAATACATAGCATTAATACAAAAGGAAAATGCATAATTAAAAGATTACATTAAATCATGTTGTAAAACTTAAATGGAAACTAATGCCCTTGTCAAGGAAACTTTATCATTAATAATTTTTTCATATCATTATAATTTTGATATTTTAGTTTCGTAAACCATCTCAGCTGATTCAGTTAAATACATTTTTTTAAAAAATGCATCATGCCAATGAATTGATTTTTAATCATTATAGTTTCAATATTTTAGTTTCCTAAACTATCTTAGTTGATTTAGTTAATGGCACCTAGAAAAAGACCTGCTTGGTGATATAGTCCTATCTATGAAGAGGATGTGTTTTAATCTAATACTCAAATACTTTATGATTTGCAATCTGGGATTTACCATGTGCTTCAATTCTTGGAATGTTTAGTTCTTGTATATGCTAAAATGCTAAATTTTTCTAACATGTGGTTTATCATGCACATAAAAGATAGGGGACTAGGTTAAATCCTCTTTTAGGGAATTTCTTCTATTTCCAACTTTATTTTATAGGATTATGCAAACGAAATATTCTATATTATAGTTTTGATTTTATGTTTTTTTTGTTGGCATGGTCTTTGTATCTTCCCATTATTCTATGTACTAATCATTGGCATGACCATATTATTTACAAGCATTAGTGGTGATGGTGTACATGATGATCCTCTGCCTCCTCCTCTACCTCACCTTTGCCTATCATTGCACATGTTATATTTTTGTTGTTTTGGCTATAGTAATGTGGCTATTTAGTGGACTTTGTCATACCTTTTAAGTCTATGAACTATTTTCATTGTTAGCTTTTGCACTATGCAACTATTGCTAGGGGATGTTTATTTTCTTTTATTACCACATTGTGTGGCTATGGGTGCTATGTTAGTTCTGGTTTAAAATATTTTGGCTTTGTTATGTTTTAGAATTTTTTATGGGATTTTATGTTTTCTATTTTTTTTTGTTTGGAAATTTTTACATAAACATAGAATATGAACATAAATTATAAAAATTAATGCAAGAAGGTATAATAATGTAATATGTAAAATACATAAACCTAATGCAATGACATAGAAAAAACACAAGGTAATAATGTAGATGTATAAATGAAGCTAAAAACAAAGCTACTAGCTAGACTGTACAAGTGAATGAGTAAATGGTTAATTGTGTAGTTGCTTCCTAATCTTCAAAAGATTAGGAAACTTATATGATTTTTGTTACATGATCTTGTATTTTCCATTCCCTTTACTCACTATGTTGTATGGGTGTTGCACCAACATTTCATTGGTAGTCCTAGCACCAGTAATATTGGCTTGACTAGCCATGTTAGGACTTTTTAGTTTGGCCTTGATCACAATATTTTCTTTGTGAAACTTGACTTCTAATTCCTTCTCTACATTAATGTTATTGATAGAAAAAGGAATCGTGTTGTTATGATGAATGATCATGTTGCCTCCCTTCTAAGGCATATGGATCTCTTAACAAATTGGAGAAGAAACTTCCTATAATTTGGCCAACCAATGCCTTCCTAAAATTAGATTAAAGCATGGTGTCTCCTCTACCACTAAAAAATTGGTATATGTATGGAATTATTCTTCAACTACAAAATCCAACATTATCAATCCCCTAACTACTACTCATGATCCATTAAATGATTTGAGCATAGTGTAGAGGTAGGTTGAATGTGTTTGACCAAGTCCAAATGCTCAATGATAGGGAAGGGTTTAACAATTTTAGTTGTACTATCATAGATGTGTACTTGATGAATTATGTATTGACAAACTCTAATTGTTATAAATAGAGGAACCTTAGACTCTTCACCATTTTGAGTGTTGGCTTTCACCTCACTATGACAAAACATCAAGATAATTGATACCTTTACTTTCTAGGATGAGGGTGGCACTATTACTACTAAGATTAATTCTTCATCAGCTAGGATATCCTCACTCACTAGGATGAAAGTTATCATCTTAACTAATGCTTGACGGTGGGCAAGGGAGGTCATGATGAAGTTGTACAAACTTAAGAAGGTATTTTTTTGTTTCAATGAGAGCTTGACTTGCTCCATGATGGTGAGGAAGTCTTTATTGTTACTAATTGTTATTAGCCTTAACTTCCTCCATTCTACCTAGGATCTTAACCTCATGTTTTAATGGTTGTTGTTCTAGCTCCTTTCCTTTTTCTTGCCTATAATTACTAGGCTAACTAATAGATGTGGTTTTTGCATTAGATTCCATGGATATGGGCAAGATTGAGGTGGGATTTGGTATGCCTACCTCGTTCCATACCTTTGGCTGGCTAGTGTTTTTCTTCCTTACGCTTGGTAGCTAGTTTCTTGTGTTATTTCAAAGGCAACTCCTTATTGTCTAGTTGTGAAAATGTTGAATTGTTGGCTACTATAGTGGAACATCTCCTAGTTGGAACCATAGGTTGGTTAGTAGGAGACAACATTACTTTGATGATGAAAGATTCCTTAGGAGCTAATGATGGTGGTATCCTTATAATAAATGGACTTCTAGAACTATAAGTCTATTCATGAAGAGGAGGTACCTGAATCATGAATAATTCCTTAGGAATCTTGGGCGTATCACATACATCAAAGGTGGCTATTGTATATTGGTCTTTTTGGTGTTAAAAGGGTCTTTGTACACCTACATATTCTGGTTTTAGGGCCTAACCAAGTTAGATGTGTCTAGCACTAACTTCGCATTATCTATGATTTTTTGTAAGTCATCTTTTAGTGCTAAGAAAAAGTCAGTATCATGACTAGGAAGTTGATGATAGTGGCAAAATTAGTCTAGCTTGAAGTATTTAGGTAATTATAGGTCATCCTTTATTTCTATAGAAGGATCTTTGGCTATTTCACACAACTGGTCATGTCTCTTGTAAGCATTCTTAGATAATTTCTTATATTGGATTGAACCATTCTTAAGTAAATGATCATGAATCTCAAATGGTTTTATTAAGAACTTGGTATACTTGGACCTATAGTTTCGCTCAAATTTATGCTTAGAAGGATTAGACATAGTAGCACATGATGATGAGGGCTGAGAAGCCCTAGTAGCAATTCCTGTTTGTGTGGTCTTCTAGCTTTCTATGGTTTTAGGGTTCTTAGATACTGTCACTATAGCTATGCGTGATTACATGTCTTTATTCCTATCCCATTTGGTATCTTGATTTTTACAGGCTATATATACATGATCGTTATTGGCCTTAGCTACATCTTCTATGTTTTTGACTTGGGAAAGGCTTGACTTAGGGACTAGGGATCCAAATAATATAGTTTAGACTTAATAAAATCATTAACTATCCCTTTGAAAATGGCCAAAAGGTGTGTTTTAAAGGTGGTTTCTGGTATCTCATTAATGGTTGCATTCCATTTTTGCATAAAATTTAAATAAGTTCAAGGAGCCCTTATCGCACTTTCATTAGTTGATATACCATTTCTTTAGGTTTTATGTTGTACTTAAAATGGTTAACAAAATAATTTATTAAGTCATCTAGAGAGGAGATAGATCCTCTAAGTAGCACGTGGTACCAATCAAGGGATTTTCTAATCAAATAAATGGGGAAGATGTGTAACACAGTGTGTGGCCATGCTTGTAGTAATAGGCATTCTGAGTAGAAGGTGGTAATGTGTGCATTCACATCATTTTCATCATTAAACTTGGTGAAGTGAAGGATCGGTATCCTAGAGTAAAGGATTATGTGGAAAACATTGGGGCTAATTGAGTCATCTTGGTAAAAGTCCATGACTTTGATTGTCTATGTGATGCTAGACTCAAGTTTGTTTAATTTGTCAATGAGGCTTTGGATCAGCTAGAAATCATAATCTAGGCTCTGAGGCACTCTCATAGGTTATGTAGGTTGCATGGTTGGTTGCATTGGTGGTGGTATGGCTTGAGGTTAGGAGGTGGACTACAAAATTGGGTGATAACACCTACTTGCCATTACTATGAAAGGATTAGAGAGGAAGAATGATATATGTGCAAGGACTTGTGATTTAAAGGGTGCAATAGGTATGCTAGTAGTTGGTGGGACTTGAGGTCTCAAAGAGGAGCTTACTATAGTAGCCAATAAAAGGGGCATCGAAGGTACACTATGGGATAGTCACATGACATGGTGTTATGTGATGAATGGGAGAGGTATGAATATGGAGGAGACTTGGAAGATTGGGTATGAAGTTTGCTCAAAGAAGAAGATAGGTGTTACTTATGTGTTATACAAGGGATTAATCATAAAGTTAGGCACATATATTTATAAGCTAAATCCTCTTGAGCCTCTTCCTCATAGTATCCTACAAACTCTTCTTGATTATCTTGTTTACATTTTAGACTAGAGTCTTCATGCACTACCACTTATCCATCATTATCTACTAGGTAGGAAAACATGTGGCTATAAGCTTTGAGAAGCTCTATCTTATTGTATGAGGAGGAAATATATTCCTTTCCACTTGTGTGAATGTTCTCAAATTCATTCTTAGAGTCTAACTCTTTACGTGGGATGTGTAGGTTGATCTAAATCTTTGCATAGATGAAGTTATAATAACCTTGAGTGACCATGGCATGCACTTGATCACATCCTAGGAATCTAAGGGGTTACCTATGTTCCATCATGGCGGGATCCTTAGGATTGTAAATATGGATGGACTACTACTAAGCACTCATGTCAATAATATGATGTAGGAGGTTAATGGAGGAAAAGGGCATAAAATATAATGAAACAATTAATTGGCCAAACTGATAAGGGTTCTTTATAATTTTATCATTTTATACGATGTATTTTAGAAAATCCCAACATACATTGGAAAAGATGGTGGAGAATAACACTAATTATGGGGTTGCACGATGGTCTTCTTAGCTTACACAATGGGTTTTTAGTCCACATGATGGTGTTGATGCACAAATTTTGGACACATCAACACCTAGAAAAAACTTGTTTATGGAGACTATTGTCTAGGATGCCTTCCTTATGGGTACAGAAACTAAGGAATAGTCTCAGCTAGTTGGGCAATGTGGTAATGTGGTATTTCGTGACGTATATAGATGCTATTAAGTTAAACAATTTCAACAAGGAAATATAAAGGGTAGTTCAAGATAACTTTGATAGAAAGACAACTGTTTACTTTTAAATTTTCAATAATAAAACTCAAGGATCAATAAAACATGAAATTAAAAGTAGAAAATAGCTAACAATAGAATTAATCTAGGTTTAGAAGTAAAATATGTTCTATGTTTAACCCATAGCATAGAGACCTTAGTTCATAAACAAAATAATAGAATTGAACAATAACTTAGCTCAAAATGAGCACAAATGTAATAACTTATCATGGCTCTAGCTAAGCTAAGTGTGCCATCACTGGTTGTTGATTTGTGTCACCTCTAACTCTACCTATAACCATCACTACTAGTACTATGACTAGTTGTAGATACACGTTGCTATCCATCGTTGTTCATTAAACATTGCTATTGTCAAAATCTTGGTGCCACGTGCACCTTTGTTGCTACTAAGGCACATCACCATTTGCTGCCATAGTTCACACTACAGATTGATGTTGTTTGCATCATGCACCGCCATGCACATCACCTACCATTGTCTACTAACCTCCATGCACCTATTGCTCATTACTCATTATGTGCCACCAATTGTTGATGCATGGTGGTTTCTACGGATGCTACCTATAGCTGTTGTTGCACACTATTGCTACACACTACCTCTTGTAACTTGTGCTTATACACCACCATTTGTTACCAACCATCTTGCACATGCTTCTATCTATTGCATGCACATGAATGCCACCATCACATGTATGCCAACCACTAGTTGCAACTCCTTCCATGCCACCTACAATGTCTACTATTATTATTGTGCAGTACTGATGTGGCTACCTATAGATGCTAACATGCATTGTTGCTGCCTACCGACACTCCCTGAGAGAAGGGGACCCAGAGATCATCATCCCCATACACCACTATTGTCTCTGCCTCTAGTTACATCAACTTAACTTCTAAAAGCTAGTCCCTAGTTTCCCCGATGTTGTGATACCCCCTCCTATGCATTGCTTTTATAAGAAGATCCCTATCAATGCCATTGAATGCCCATGTTACATGTTTATCACCACCACCACGTCAGCTATGCTACATAATGTTTACCACCTCTGCATGTCACCACCACATGTAATTTCCAGTGTTGATGCCATTTCCAACCAATGAACAATCACTGCGCTCTCTACCTAGGCTTGTTTGCTAAAGCTCTTTGATGTTGCACAACAAGTGTGAAAATTATGCTACTTTGTTTATTCATGGACAATTTAAAAATTTCATAAATATAGTAAGGGTATAGCATAGAAATATTAAAAATGAATTAACTTGGAAAATCATTTAGTCATCCTAGTCTCTAATATAAAATTAATATTATAATCTCTAGTCATTACCTCCATTTTCAATGAAAGATACCATATATTCCTTCCATGTTACCTTCCTTTGTTGAAGAAGTACAAAATAGTTACAGAAGTACCAAAATAGTGAGAATTGAACTTGAAATTTTAGCTTAACTAAATTTTTAAAATATTAGTATTTCTTTACTACAATGGTCATTTTGCTAAGTCATTTTTGCTAAGTCATTTCAGGAGGGTAGGTAGATGAATCAAAGCCTAACTTCTTCAAGTAGTTGCATCCATCCTAGAAACTGAGTACTTGCATTCAAGCTAGAAATCATGACTTAAGATATAAGCACCTTACCATCACTCTATTGATTAGATAAAAAATTCATGGCTCCATGCCTAGCATGGGTGATCTTGGCATCAACACTTAGCCCCCAAACTAGGAATTGCATGCAAGTATAAGGAATAGCTGAACCATAGAAAATTTTCAAAGGGGGGAGACAAAAGATAGAAGATGGTGTAGGCCATCAAACATAGACTTGATAAATTGAAATCTAAAATTAAACTATATTGATATAAGTTTTATTAAAATAACCATATAATCAAGAGAGAACTGAACATGGGTCATCCTTAGCACACCATCTTGATTAATCAACATATAAATATACAATATTTATAAATCATAATCTTAACTATGTATTTACATTTTTTTATATATTAAAGTATATAATTAGGATCTCATTCTCAATTTTCTCACATGGTAAAAGTAAAATGTATGTGAACTACTTTGAGCATAAGACTTATACTAAACTTTATGAAGAGGACATGTTTTTTCTTAGACCATAGCTAGTCACAACTTTTAGATTTTTAACTGGGATTTTTTTCTAATATTTAGAAAGAGAATGAGTGAAAAGGGATAAGGGAAAATTAGGAAATTGGAAAGGAATGTTTTCTTTATCCTTTATTTTGAATTTTGGGGAAACATGTTTAAAAGGGGAATGGAGGCTATGGTGAGGATTACTGCTAGATCCCATCATACTCAAGAACTTATTACACTAACAATGAACATGCTCCTCATTTCCCCTTTTTTCATATCTCTTTTTTATTTATTGAAGAAAATTTTCTTATGGAGTACTTCATTCTTAAGGTAAGAATTCCAACATGAGTCTAGTCGACTAGCTGCACTACCAAAGAACAATGTTCTTTCAAAACTTTACCCTTGGTGTAGTTCAACACTTATGCATGTGCATTTTAATTACAATCTAGATGGCATCATAATATGTCTCCTAGGTGGCTAAGTATTTTCAAGTGGAGATGAACACACCTCATCCTTTTATTCATAGGATAGCCATGGATCATCACACTTGATGGCTAGGGCTTATAAGAGGGAAAATAGCATTTTCCAATGTCACCCAGTGATTATGGCTAACCATCCTCCAATGTCACATATCCTACATTCACATGATCATGATGATAACATGATAGGTTAGCATAAATCCCATCTTCCATAGTACAACATAACTAATAAAACTAAAACCTTGAAATAGATTAGGAAGAATCATACAATTATGGAAATATATCATATTATGAACCAATGCTCACTAACTCAAATGATCATAATGATTACTAAAATCATATGAAAAGCACAAATTAAACCAAGCCAATATGATAAGAAAGAAATAACAAAAATGTAAAGAAAATATGCAAATGCAACTATATACAAATGAAATGCATGATAAAGGAGAAGAAAACATGCAAGTAAGGGTCTACAGGTGTCAATGTGGGGTAGTTGAGTAGAAATGATTTAAATAAAATGTATTAAAAGTTCTATGTAACTTATATTCTTGCAAATCAACAATTTTGTAAATTTTGGGGCCAATGACATTTGTAACTTGGAATGGACTAATCACATAGGAGAAAACTTAGTTTGAGGGATGATTTGACTAGATACTCTATCTCTGTTAAGGACTAGGTCACCTACTTAAAACAATTTGACTACATATTTCTTATCAAATCATTTTTTAACAATTTGTTGATGACTTAATAGATTTTTGATTACATTGATGTTTTTAAGTTCTAAATTTCAAATATCATATGTATGTTATATTAAATGTTCATTGGTTACTAAATAGTGTAAGAAGAACTAATATGTCAGGATTTGCAAATTTATTTGTAATATTGGTTCTTGTCCATACACTAAAT
>MNCI01001365.1:0-11212 GCA_015680685.1 Gnetum montanum
AGCCAGGATTGGGAAATGAAGGGAGTGCCGCCTCTTATTCATAGAAATGGTGGCGGGACGCGATATCGCGTACGCGATATCGCAGGAGAAGACGCGATATCGCGTACACGATATCGCATGGGATGCGATATCGCGTCGGCCGCGATATCGCGTACGCGATATCGCGGCCTAGTGTAAGTCACGTCTCATCACCTGTGTTCAAAAGATTCAACACCTCTGAAATGGATTTGGCAAAGAAATCAATAGAAACACCACCAATATCAACGATGGTTCCTTCTTCTTTATTGTGCCAAAAATGGTACGTCTCTCCTAGGTACCAATCACCACTTTTAGAGAGAATAGGCTACAGTGGAAATACTTTAAGTTGGTCCTTGATTACTTTGGGAGAAAATTCAATGAAAGGTCCAAATTTAAATTCCACAATCAGAGCTGCTAACATGGACCTTTCATGAATTTCCTAAATACATTTCGGAGACAATGTGAGATGTTGTTCCTGTTCAGGTGCTCCATCATCTCCTCCTTCAACATGTCCTGATTGCACAATAACAAGAGGTTCCTAATGGATGTTGAATGATTGTGCCTCCTGTTTTGTACGTTCCTCAAGAGATGCCTGGCCTCTACCTCTCCTTGACCATTCGGATGCACCTTGAGAGGGTCCTTCTTGTTGTCTTCTTTTAGGGACCATCTACAATCACATGGAACCATCTATTAGTAAGGCTATTTACAAAATTTAATTTATACCTTACTTCCTACCTTAATAAATTCATTTCTTATCTAGTGTGATTCAGAGTTAGAAAATTTTACAAAATTTTCCCTTAAAAGTTTTGATATTGGGCCCAATTTTGATTAGGTGACTCCAAAAAAATAATTTTTATGGTCTGGGTGAAGAGATAAAATTCATTTGGCAAATGGTTTTAACATTTTTAATGTCATTTACCCTTTATGATATCCTTTGGGCAATGATAAATTCTGAAAAAACTATGCGCAACTTGGAGCATGCCCTTCCCCGATGACTAAGTCAAACACTCCAGGTTTAGATAGATTTAATTGGAATGAGAATCGAAGCATTAATGAGCAAGATATGGAAGTTGGAATGGTAGGTGATCATAGCGTCAGAATTCATGGAAGAAAATTTCAATAACTCCCCTTGCATGAACAGTGAAAATGATGTTAATGTGTGTGGTGGGGTCTCTATATATAGTTTTTATAGACATGATATCGTGTACTCAATAGTGTGGACCCGATATTGCATCGGACCCAATATTGCAGCCCTTCTAAAATAGGGTACTTGGAAAAATTGATAAATTTTCAAATTTCCAAGGCCAAAATGAAGGATTTAAGGTTGAGTTGAACAGTCTAGGGTGACTTTTAAAGATATCTAAAGGCACCAAGAGTGTAATGATGTGGAATTTAACAATGAAATTCATGAATAGGATGAGGAAAAAGGACATGTAATGGTGCACAGGAACGTTTGAATTAGAATGATGATAAAGGAAAGAATACCATTGGCAATGCAATATTTGGAGGGTATAAAATGTTGTGATGATGATGTGCAATGAGTGCAAATTACAAAGGTTATGCAGGTGGGTCCTACCCAAAGCAGGTTTCTACCTATCATGCCCTTACATAACCACACCTAGAAATGTCCATAGGAACTAATAGGATTAAATGTAATTTGTACTAGTGCAACAAAACACACACACATGTAAATACTACCATAATGAGGTATGAGTTTGATGCTACATAAGACATGAGTAAAAAATTCATGAATAGTGAGATGAGGTGAATTGTAGAAGGGATTGCAGAGATCGGGACATGAGGTAATTGACCCAAGGCACAATGAATCTTGAGTGTAGGGTATGATTAATGTGTCATTAGCCCGTCACTCCAAAATCAAGACCAAGTCCATTTCTCTGATCAGTGACATCACATTGTTTTATTCAATGATGGGCAACCATAAGAGCACCATGACAACAAGGTGTACAATCACTTGGCATTTTTTCCAAGGGAGGAGTGATTTGGAATTTCTCTATGGCAAATTTTTTTTGTTGATCTTTTCTTTCTCTCCTTTTTTTTTCTAGCTCCTTTGGCACTTTGTCCTTTCCAATAGTGAACCAAAGAAGCTGCCAACCTTCAGGCATGGGTGCATGTCTTTCCAATGGGACCCCCAAAATAGTATTGAGTTTCTTTATTGAGTGCCTTTATTACTCTTACTTCCAATTTTCATTAGATCTACAAGGATCTTAGTACAACCAGGCTGCATGATAACACCTACAGATGTCACCAAAAAGAATCCACAAGTCCCCTTGATGTCACACCCTGGCCTTTCCCTCTGAGTCCATCATTTTTCACTCTGGCATAATGAGCACAAAATTACTTTTAAGTTTTCATGATGACAAGAATATCATCATACCCAGAGTAGAACCTATAATTAATAGAATGGCTGGGTGGATGCGGTGGGCTCACTGTCCAAATAATTAGTCACCTGATACTTGATAGCATAGAACAACACCTCAACCAACGAGTCACATGAGTGTTTTATTCATAGATGAGATTACCCATAAAAAGATAAAAAGATATACAATAAAATAAAAAATAAAAAATAAAAAGATAAAACAATAAATGCAAAGATGAAAAATTGGAAAACAAAAAATTGTAAAATTGAAAAGGAAAAACATTTATTAATTCTGCTTATTAGAATGGAGGATATCCCCCATAACTAAACTTTTGATCATGACAAGAATTAATAAATGGAATGTTTGGATCCATGCATTTTAGAAATATTGGGACCCAATCATATCCACACCATTGGGTGTCTTTTGATGTGGTGGTTGAAATGTACCCAATTTGGGATTCACACACTTGATTAAAGTTGGCATAGTGGGGCAAATTATAAGATGTGATTAATTGATAAAGAGTTAACCCACTATGGCACCCTTGACCATAAGATGGTATCCAAGGATCAATATGTCTCCCTATGTGGTTATATTCATTGGGTCACATGGTAGTTGGAGTATTGATTGGTGGCCTTGATAAGGTAATAGGAGGCATTAAATTTGCAGCAAAAGATGCACCACAGTGTTAAACTTTTGCTGAGTTGGAGGATGTAGCGGTTTTGGAATTGTGCTGTCTCTTTCTATGGTCATGCCTAAAGAAAGGATGCTTTTGACATTGTGGAGGATTCCCACTACGGTTGACAATAGCAACACAAGTAATGTTCATGTGTTGATGCTATGGTACAAACCCTTCTAGCACAACTGGTGGCGATGTAGAAGGAGGTGAAGGATGAGAACATTAAGGGTGAGAAGAAGTGAAAGGCACATCAAGTGGTGATCTTGTTGGAACTATCATGTACTCAGGAGAATGATAACGATGAGGTGAAGTAGAGGATGTTGATCTGATTGGAGAAATAGGGTGTTGAACATAATGAATGTTTGGCATTAGGACATATGAAGGGCATGGTTGATTTGACGGTGGCCTCCCCCACGACTAGGGTTTTCATCACTATGGTTGAATACGGTATTTTTGTATGAAGTTTGGATGTAACATTCCTCTCAAATGCTCATGTAAATGTGACAATACTGGGCATTAGCCTTTGGAGTGATCATACAGGCAAACATTACATTGATACATATGATTGGTAGTTGAGTTCCTATTCCTATTGTCTTAAACTCTTCGTTTTGATTGTTGCGTGGTGTTCTATCCTATTTCTTGATTTGGCATAGTTCTACCTCTAATAGTGTTGGCATATTCTCCACATCTTTCATGTATCCATTCCATCACCTTATTGATCTTTGCCTCAATTTCATCTAGTGATTGTAGTATTGGCAAAGATGATTCCACCTCCTTGAAGTCAGTTGATTTCTCCTCTTCATGATCATGGACCTTTGCTATTTCAAGATTTTGGTCCTATTGAGAGCTTTCAACTTTCTCCCATTTAGCCATTTCTCCTTCTTCTTTTGCTACCGGCTTATAAGCTCTTGGATTTGGTGGGTTCATAGCTTGTATAGTTACCCTCAGGCATACATCCCTAGGGTCTCCCTTGTTTCATTATGAAGCCCATCCATGATGTGGTACATTAGCCTTTCCTTAGAGAATCCATGGCTTGGGAAATTGTTTAACAATGAATAGTATCTTTCTAAGGCCATGTCCAAGGGTTCATGCTACCCTTGTTTCCATTCTTGGATTTTTCTCCTCAAGGTTTACACTCTTACATAGGTTTGATATCTTTCATTGAAGAGTTCTACCATTGTCGGCCAATGTTGAATTGATTTTAGTCTCAAGGACCTATACCATACTTTTGCTTGTTCAACGAGTGTCATAGGAAAGAGCTTAAGTTTTTTCCACCCATTATCAATATTTTTCCATATATAGGCATCATGGAAGGCTTGTAAATAATGTTGTAGATCTAAATCATAGCCTCCTGAAAACTTGGAAAAGTTGTTTAAATCAAGCCTGGGTAGACGGCTTTCCTTTCGATGCCTACGGGATATTCAAATAACCTTTTGTATATGTGTTAGGCTCGTAGTGGCTAGTAGGGGTTAATCTTCACTAGGTAGGTTATGAATTTATGAGTTGGGATGATGTTGTCTTCATTTATGTACATAGGGAACCCCTGCAAAAGATTGACTACTCCAAACTTTATCTTCATCATCATATAATTCGTTGGTTCTCCAATGAATTACCTTACTAGTTGTTGCATTATCATAGTCTTGTGAGAGAGAAATTATTGTGAATTTGTGTGTGACTTATTTACAATTACTTCTTCTTGAAAGATATATCATCAAGGCTTTATTACAACAATATTGGATGATACAAATAATCTAAATAACTAGCACCATCCCTAGCAATGGCACCAATGATGAGTGGTGAGATACCCCTACACTCAACCATACGAATACAAGCATTCATGCATGATTTGGTCAAACTCCATAGACAAACTAGTTGTGGTATCTAGATAGTTACACGTTGATCACAGTTCGTTGTCTTCCTACCTGGACTAGTATTTACTTGGTCACATATGATTTAGTCCAAAGAGAGGCAAATGATGTGATCCTAAACTAGTGCTACTCCTAGAGGCAATGGAAAATAAACTTGTTGTAAGGTAATAGGCAATGAGAAGCAAAATCTAAACTAGCCTAAGTACGATGAGCATCTATCCTTAATCATCCGTATGCATCTTGGACCTCATGTACTACTTCTAGGATTACCAAGTGCACATTACTTAAGCACTCCTAAATATGCTACTGGGTTACCAAGTAGTTACACTTTAATGTTCATGATTAATTCATACTCATTCCACATTTAACAATAGGAATACTAAATGACGATAAAGAAATATTAACTAAGAAAACAATAAATAACAATAACAATTAAACAATTAAAAACTAAGTGAATGCTACAATGATGGAGTAATCTTGATCTTTATTGTTGATCATGTGCATGTCCAAGTACGTCACACTCAAAGAAATGTTCCATACAATTACAATCATTACACTATGGGCATGCATTGGGGAAATAACTGCAATGAATTGAAAATTGACAAAAAGAGTCTACACTTACACTTACCAACTCCCCCTTTTCTTGTGCGCCTAAATGTGGTATTTATAAGCTTACATAAGAACCATGATATTGTGTATTTGATATCATTATCTAGGCTATGATATCGTGTACCTGATATCGAGGATCCAATATCGGGGCCTGGAAAAACATGATTCATCAATAGTTTATTAATAAATGCATCAAAAATTAAAATATGATTTGATAGAAAATCTTTAAAAAATGCATTCAGAGCAAGAGACTTGTTGTCTCTTTTGAAAAAAAAAGAAGAAATGATCATAACAAATTTTCTACCAAATTGATAGTCCCATTTGTTATCAATCAATAAGTGTTATATACTACCTATAAGCTATCCATGATGAATAGAACCAAACTTAAATTCCCATTTAATTCCATCCATCTCAAGTACTACTTTGGATAACCATCCAATACCTGATAAAACTAAAGCAAATTGAATATTGTAAATATGTAGCTCATAGTTTATTTTGGAAGTTAATAAATAAGCTTAGTGAAAATTTAATAAGCATCCAAGCTAGTTATCATGATGGTAGGAATTTTCAAAAGCCTTGGTTATATAACGAAGTGCAATCAGTGTTCCCATTATCTTAGAAAATCCTTAGTTCAAATCACTTTTAAAAAATCTAAAAGACGAGGCCTTTCATCTCTTATCTATCTAGATGTTATCCTAAGCATGTCATGAGGTCATATTACATAGCTTCAAACTATGGAGCTCCATACAGTTGTCCTTACATGATATGATTATTCGACAAGTTTTCTCTTATGAAAAATGACTGCTTCATTCATGCCTAGGTTTGGGGTGATCATAAATAAAGTTCAAAAATTATGAAAATAGATGTCAATGAATAAAATTAAAATAATCCAAATTCATGAGAAGAATTTTTCATTTGGCAAGCTACCAATCAGCTTAGACAAGAGAAAAATCAAGGACCTACCTCAAATTTGCAATCACAACACTAATCTAAAGAAAAAGCAAAGGGGATCCTCTCAAATTAATTAAAAAGAGATTTAGCTGGGGAAAGCAGTAGAATGGCCATAGCTAAAGAAAAGACTCCAAATAAATAAGACAACAAGATAGCTAGATTTCTAACCAAAATTAAGTATTACGGAGCTTCCAAAGAAAAGAACCTAAGGAAGGCCATGGTGACCATTTTCTTTCCACCACTTAACTAGTTTTCAAATAGCTAGGCATATGTATATAGTTTTTATGACATTTATATTACATGGGATTTTTATACTTTCAAGCCTCAATCTTGATTGGACATTTTCCCAAAAAAAAAAATTCTTTTAAGACTTAGTTCACAACTTCTTCAAGTATCATTGTACATGATGTCATTGAGTATTGACTCACTAGAATAAATGAAATACTCCTATTCTAAGAGCTTTAGTAAGATGATCTTTAAAAGAAAAAGAAAAATAAGAACAAGAAATGTTGTAACATTTTGTCCATTAATGGATCAAGGCTTAAGTCTTGAATCTCTCCTTCATAAAGAATGGGAAATTTTTGTGTGATATCCCATAACTTTCAAAGATCTATGTACTCACACGATAATATTGAATTACACTAAGACTCATCATGCCATATTTGTATGAAAAATGAACCTTAAGAAGAGATAATTCTAGGGGAATTTTGACAAAAATACTGCAAATATTAAAGTCTTTTTTATTGAAATTCTTTTAGAATAAAAGGTTTTAAACCTAAGCAAATAATCCCAAAATATTCTACTTGGTTGATTACATAAGCTCATAAGTTTTAATTATTTGGATGAGCTAGGATTTCAAATTAAATCTAATATCACATAGAAAAAATTGAATTAGCTATCAAAATAGAGGTTACACAAGTTTGACCTAGCTCAATTATATGCTCTTTCTATTTGCTAGTTAAGATGACATGTCAAGAATGAAATCATAGAGCTTAAGGACCAATTTTATCTTGATATGAGAACAACATTAGAACAAACAATTGAGTGTAGAAAGAAACACTTGTTTCAAGAAGGGGGGGGTTCATTAAGTACACTTGTCACATCTACTCATAGAACCAAAAATAGGCTCTATAAGATGATTCTACTTGACATAGCTTCTTGGGGCTAAAGTGTCAAAAAATTTTATAATTAGCTTTGTGTATATCCTATATGACACATAAGCTATTATATGAAGTAAGTTAGTAGATCCAAGAATTGGTTCTACAAAAATCATAGAAAATGGTTCTTCTAAGTTAGCTCTATTTAGATAGAAGATTTGTAGAGCAGAAAACTGTTTCTACTAGAAAATTGCTTTTTGGCTCTACCACATCAACTTTGGGAAGAAAGTAATGCTGAAGGAGTTAAAATTTAGCCTTACAAACAAATCTCATCTTTAGTTTTACAAAGTCAGCTCTATTAGATGGGACGATTCATGAGGTTGAAAAATGATTCTATGAAAAGGCTCTATAAATAAGTAGTTAAGTTATTTCTACTTTGACAGGTCAACAATGATATGTAGGAGTTCAATTATGTGGTTTGTAGAACCAAAATTTGATTCTACTAGCAAGGACAAAATTGGTTCTACCACATTAACTCCTATGTTATAATTCAAAGAAAGAGCTTTAAAGGAGGAATTTTTTGTAGAACTAGAAAATGGATCTAAAAGAAATATCCTTTTCAATTCTACCAGGTCAACTTCATTACATGGTGAAGGATTTGTAGAGCTAAAAAGTGGATCCAAAAAAAGGCTCTAAAAACAAAGAAGTATACAAAAGCTTTTAGTAGACACTATGCACTTACTTATGCTTTAACAAATTAACAATTAAGATGACATCATGTATCATGATATGGAAGCTTGATTATGTGACTTGTAGAACCAAAATATAGTTTTGCAAGCAAGCATGAAAGTAGCTATGCCACAACAGCTTCAAAGAAAAAACATTGCTTGTAGAGATAAATTTTGGTTCTACAAGCGAACATAGAGACGATTCTACCACATCAACTCATAGAGCTAGTCTATAAAGCTTAAATTCATTCCTATGAAAAAGCTTAAAATTGGCTCTACCATGACCGTTCCTAAAAAGGTACCAAACTCTTAGATCTAAAATTAATTTAAAAAAAGAAGCTATATATAAGCTCTACCATGTCATTCTTTATGAAGAGTAAGTTCATAGATCTAAATTATAGCTCTACAAAATGGTTTTATGAATATTTAAATTATTTAAAAGGATTCATCGGAAGCGTTTAAATATATTCAGCCCTCACTTCCACATTGGCTTGTAGAACTAGTTTATGAAGTCAAAATTTAGCTCTATGAACAAATCCAAAATCAATTCTACAAACTACCTTAGCTTTGGAAGACTAATAAGCTTGTAAAGATGGATCTCAAAGAAACTCTTTCATGTTAGCTTATATATGTTGCCATTTTGTAGAACCAAAAATTAGTTCTATGAAGAAAAGCCAAATGATTTTACAATCAAGATTAATAGAGCTCATCTAAGACCAACCAAGAATTATGCAAGTGCATACTATATTTTTAATCTAGCTCATCAAGTTATGAAAAGCATGGTGTAGCATGTAGAGCCAAAAAATGATACCACAAAGAAGCTTGAACTCATTCTACCACATAAGCTTTCTTGTAGAATGAGTTTGTAGAGCACATAAATGATTCTACAAATAAGTTTTGAAAAGGTTCTACAAGAAAAATTCAAAAGCTAGCCTTGCAAATACTTTGCCATGTTAATACAAGTAGGATTAAATACTAAAGGAAGATCATTTGTAAAATTGAAGAATGATTCTAAAAATTACTCCCTTTTACAGATGCCTCATCAAATTTATAAGGGAATATCTTGTAGAGTTAAAATATGGCTCTACAAGCAAGAATATGAATGGTAATTTCATGTTATCTCCTTTCTAGATTGACTTCATAAAACCAAAGCTGGTCTCTACAAGAAAGCTTAAAAATTCTTCTAAACCTTATGCCATGACTGAGATAAGGCTATATGAAGCTACATTAATAAGAATAGGTTGAGACATTAAAGCCTAAACCCTTGAGCTTTTAATGAAGTAGCTCAACAAAATAAAATCTTATGACATGTGTCAAGAACTAAGTTGAATAGCCTATTGATGAGTGGTGAGGTACCCCTACACTCAACCATACGAATACAAGTGTTTCACGCACAATCCAGTCGAACTCCAAGGACTAAGTGCTTACGTGCCTTAATGGAACACTAAGGGTTAATCAATCATTGTCCTCCCAAACTTACTTGTATTATCATGGTTGTATGGTTAAGTAAGCTTGGGGTATGTTATTTTTATAACTTTTATCTTTTTGATGTCTTATGCTAATAATGGGAAGGGAAGAGAACTAAGTGACTTACATTAACTAAGTTCTAATTGTTCCTAACACCAGTATCTGTTCCCACTTTCCATACACATCCTGAACCAATGCAATGCTGTTGGGATTACCAAACACTAATCGTTACTAGGTTACCAAGCGTTACATGCATGCTCGAAGCGATCGTACTAAGTGTACTTAACTAAGAGAGTCAAAGGTTGAGAGAGATATTAACTAGCTAGAAAAGCATTAAACATTAAACAATAATTAATTACTATTTAGCTTAGTCTATATGCTACAAGGTTTATCATAAATTTCATCTTTATTGTCGTACACAAATGTGTGCTCAAGTACAAATTGCTCGAATAAAGATCTATTCACTCTATGACTCCTACTGCGGGCACACAGAAATTATTCTATCTTTGGAATGGTAAAACTGCAAGAGTTTGGCTAAGGATCTAACTCTAACTATCTTGAACAAGGGAAGCCATCTCTTATTTATAGAAGATGAGGCAGGACGCAATATTGCATGGCATATGCAATATCGCAAATACGATATCGTGTATCGTGGCTCATCATACCCCCATGACTGAATCAAAACTCTTCCTTGAGTTCCTTACAAAATATTGGGAAGGTATGGAATTAGTGACTTGAATGACACTAACGGTGAATGGGGTGACACGTGAATGGATCATCATTACAATACATGGCAATATTAGTGTTCATGACCACAAGAGTGAACACTATACACATTTGACATCCAACCTTATTTGGCATCTGAGAGAGAAGAGAGAGAAAAGAAGAAGATGTGTTGCTACCGATGCCAAAATTGTGCCTTCCGTTGTCCATCCATAACTGTGCCATCAATCTTGTTCCTTGCATAACTATTCCAGCACTAGTCCATCTAAGTATTTCCTTTAGCTCCAGTCCATTGTTCTATGATTGCCATCTACACACACAACACAGTCTCATATTAGCAAGGATAAATAAATCACAATGCAGTTGATACCTTGCCTCAGTGTATGGCCCATTGGCTGAGTTGTGATATGGCTAATACGAATTCTGGAGATATCACACCGGTGACTACCCAAGGTGTAGGGGTTAGGAGAAAATTGAAAAAATTAGACCAGGACCCCCATGACTAAGAGCGATCCTCTAGTAGTGATAGAATGGAAAAAGATGAGGAATAAGAAAGATGGAGAAAAAGAAACAATGGAAACGCTGATAAAATGGATGTCAGAGGCGGTAATGAACAAAACAAATGGTGATTTCAAAAATGTTTAAAGGAAATAAGTTAACTGATGCACCAAATAGGAATGCCAGTGGGTCCTCCCCA
>MNCI01001365.1:12261-43869 GCA_015680685.1 Gnetum montanum
GGCCGTTCTAGATTCATGGTAAGGTTTGGTTTGTTGCACATTGACTAACAATTTCTTACTAGAGTGCTTGTTTGAATTTTTTAGGAATTTCCAACTTCCTCCAATTGATTTTTTAGGTTAAGGTTTGGAAGTTGGCGATGGACCTACTCAAGTTCATCTATGCTTTCGATGTAAGCACTAGCTATTCCCTCAGTTAGTTCCATGCACATTAGTGAGTTGTTCACTTGATCAGCTATCAACCACTAGGTGTCTCTTTGTCATGTGGCTGCTGCATACAGGCACTTTTGTAGGTTAAGGTCTTGTGCACACCAGTTGCATGCAGGCATTGCTAAACTTTGTCCAACCCATGATCTCTGCACACAATTGCACCCTGTATCACTGTATGTGATGCATGGAACCTTCTTCTTCTCGATCTTTCCAAAAGTGTTCTCCTTAGATATTTCCAAGGAAAGATCACAGATTCCTATACGTGCATCTACAGTACTTAGCCATGCCCTTCCCATTATTATTGACAAGTCCCCTTTATCATTATTTACTTGCATCACTAGGAAATTAGCTAGGTATGACTACCCACACATAGTGGTAACGATGTCCTCCACCAGTCCCAAAGGAACAGTGATGGACTGGTTAGCCAACTCTAGTCAAATATTCCTCTTCCTTAATGGAGGAAAGTTCCAAGCTTTGTACATCTCTTGTGATATTAGGTTGACTCCGAAACCTGAGTTCAGAAGAGCTTTACATGGTTCATTCCCAATGACTTGGAGATAGATTAGAGGGCTTCCAAGATTAGAGAATTTCCTAGGAAGGTGTCCAACCTTAATCCAGTTAGTTACAACATGTGTTAACATAACTGTATGCGTTGAGCTCAGTGTTTGGTTTGAAGGGAGCTTTGAAGCCTTATTTGATGGGGAGGCATTTAGAGGTTCAATCACTTGTGGATGTAAGGGCTTGGTTGGACTATTTTTTTTTGAAGAAAGATCTTCTCTTCATATGGCTGTTAGAACCAACAGCAGGTTGAGTATTTACAGCCCTTGTGGCATTGCATTGCTACTATTGAGTAGGGAGTTCCCCTTGCATTGATGGAGCAGGTGGTAATGGAGCTATTGGTGTGAGAGTTGCGAATGGATTTGAAGGATGGTATTCTTGTGGGTTATCTCCCCTAGGAGAAGGATTTCTAAAATACTCCCAAGCTTGGTAGTGATGCTATGGTGTAACATGACTAACAGAGTCATGAGGAGAGATTGGATGCAGCATGTAGTAGTCATATGGGTCTGGTTTTCGGTAGGGGTATTGTTGCCTTGGTGGTGGCATCCCCCATGACTGTGGGTATTTCCACTATTGATGTTGCTCAACGGGTTGTGGTGGAGTTTCACTTGGATAATATGTTGAAGGTTGGTGGAACTACCTTGGGTTACCTTGGGGATAAGGTAATCATCGGGGTGCTTGCTATTTATTAAATCATGGGTTGAGTGCATACACCCCAGACTCTTGTAGATGTGATATTACTAGAAAACATCCCTTAGGATGGTCGTATTGGCATATCTCACATCCACTGTCATTGTCCGTGTCTGAATCCACAACCTCCTCGATGATGGCCATTTTGCCCTTACCCTTGTTACGTGCATTGTCCACTTCTCTCTTTTTCTTTTTGTCATGGTCACTACCTCACTCCCTAGACTCCTCTAAAATTTGAAGAAAAGTTTCAAACCTACTATCCAGGGAGTCCCACATTTGGTCTACCTTTGCCAATACTTCTGTTGTTAACTTTTGGAGCGGAAAATTTTTCCTATTCACCATCTCTTCGAGTGGTGACTCTTCTTCCTCCTCAAAAAATTTCACTCCCATTTTTCAGAGGGAAGGATCTTGGTTGTACTCTTCTGCACTTTCTCTCTTCTGTAGCTCACCTTCTTCTTTGGCTACTTACTCTAGCAATCTATGGATTTAATGAGACCTAAGCTCCAATAACCTTCCTTGGGCATATGTCCCAAGGGTTCTTCTTATTTCATACCTAAGTCCATCCATGAGATGGCATAGTTGATCCCGCTACGAATAATCATGGCCAGTGCAATGACGTAATAGTGCATAATAGTGGTCCATGGTAGCATCCAAGGGTTCATGATTTCCTTGCTTCCATCCTTGGATAGGCTTTCACAGGTTAGACACTTAGGAGTATGTTTGGTACTTATCATTAAATAGTTCTAGCACTGTACTCCACCTCCGAATGGATTCTGATTCTACGAACCGGTACCAGCTTTCAACTTCTTTCACTAGTGTCCTTGGGAATAGCTTCATTTTTTTCCATTCATTTTCTATGTTCTGCAAGGCACATGCATCGTGGAATGCTTATAAATGGTTTTGAGGATCAGCGTTGTATCCCCCTTCAAACCATGGGATGTTTTTCATGTCTAACCTCTTGATCCTACTATCCTTTTGGTGCCTTGTGGGAACTCTTATGGCCTCCGTTATATCTAGCATGCTTCTGGTTGCAAGTAGGGGTTCTTTTTGGTCATCTCATTCATAGCATCTATGGTGTTTACGTGGTTCCCTACTCTCCCTTCTTCTATGCCTTGATTCCTTAGAGTGCCCTCGTCCTCGTTCTCGACTGTCTCGTCAATGTTTTTCACTCTGTTTTCCTTTATCCTCAAGGATGGTTTCCTTATGACTACATTCAGACACTGAAGAAGAGGGTGAATGTGCTGATGAAGGTGAAGAAGAAGGAGAACCATCACCATGATGGTGTTTTCTACTTTCTCTTCAGTGGTCTCAGCCACGATCATGATCACGATCAGAACGTCCACTCTTATCATGTATTTTTGTTCCTTCTTTGAACACTTCATGTTTGTGGGTATCAGAACCAAGGTTGTGAATTATGGAGTGGAGGTTCTGATACACTACCTCCTAACCATCGTTAGGAGGAGGAACATCATTTTTTGGAAAACCTGTTGAAGCAGGTTCACCACCCTCAATTTCACTCTCAAGACATGCAGAGTGTTATGGGGCCATTTACCCTTCGAGGATGTATGGTATCTCTCTCGTCGCAAGTCCCTTTGATGTTGCACTTCTGTGGGATGGTAGTCCCTTATGTCATGATCACATGAAACATATTCCGCATACAAAAATGGCATGCCTATTTGTGAGAGAGCACGAAGGAGCATGTTGGGAACTAATCGATCTGGAGGCAACACTATGTTACCCTCCAAGTCTCTCCAACGCAATTGTTCATCTTGGTGGAAAATAAAGGTGAAATTAGGTACATACTCATCATGATGAGTATATACCACATGAAATTGTTGAGAAACTAGTGGATCTTGGTTACATGTATTATGCTGCCAACTGTCTCTTGTGTTAGTCCTAGGCGGTGAAGTGCTCTTATGCAAAGAAGAAGATTTTGTATTGTTCGGTGTGCAATTTACCATTGTCTTATCTTTCCTTGATTAACCCTAAGGATTTGTTCTAGCATCACAACAATATGAATGATTTCCTATTTTCTACATAGCACACAAACAACTAAGTCCCTAGCAACGGTGCCAATGATGAGTGGCGAGGTACCCCTACACTCAACCATACGAATACAAGCATTTTATGTGCAATCTGGTTAAACTCCAAGGACTAAGTGCTTACGCACCTTAATGGAACACTCAGGGTTAATTAATTTTTATCCTCCCAAACTTACTTGTATTTTCATGGTTGTATGGTTAAGTAAGCTTGTGGTATGTGATTTTTATAAATTTTATCTTTTTTATGTCTTATGCTAATAAGGGGAAGGGAAGAGAACTAAGTGACTAACTTACATTAACTATTCATTAACTAAGTTCTAATTGTTCGTAACACCAGTATCCATTCCCACTTGCCATACACATCCTGAACCAGTGCAACGCTGCTAGGATTACCAAATGCTAATCGTTACTGGGTTACCAAGCGCTACACACATGCTCGAAGCGATCATACTGAGTGTACTTAACTAAGAGAGTCAAAGGTAATTAACTAGGAAAGAATTAAACATTAAATAATAATTAATTACTAATTAGCTTAGTCAGTATGCTGCAAGGTTTATCATAAAGTGCATCTTTATTACCGTACACAAATGCGTGCTCAAGTACAAATTGCTCGAATAAAGATCCGTTCACTCTATGACTCCTACTGTGGGTACATAGAAATTATTCTATCTCTGGAATGGTAAAACTGCAAGAGTTTGGCTAAGGATCTAACTCTAACTATCTTGAATAAGGGAATCCACCTCTTATTTATAGAGGATGAGGCAGGATGTGATATCGCATGGCGGATGCGATATCGCATACGCGATATCGCGGCTCATCACCTATTCAAAAGAAAGTGAATTAAAGGATAGAATTCTTAATAATAATAAATGAAATCTAGGTATATTTCAAAAAATAATCCATTAACAAGTAGAGCTAAGAGCTAAAAAAAAGATGAGAATAGAGACAAAGCAACCATTGAAGTTTGAAGAAAAGCTCCAAAATCCTCACAAAATCCTTTAGAAAAATACAGTCAAGATGTCACACAAAGAGAAAGAAGAGGCACCTGAAAAGTTCCAAGACATTGATACTTTTGCTTCCTCAAAATACCTACAATAATTTTGAAATACCACTAATTTCATCCTAACACTTTGAAGCAAGAATGACTCACACTTGAGCTTTCGGAGGCAAAATTTGGGAGAACACACGCTAGCTTTTCCTGGGAACTCATGCTGGTTTGCAATTTTCTCGATCACGTTGTAGTCATACTGAGGTCACGCTGGCAACATGAGTATAGCGTGACTGACTCTGACAAACCCAAAACTGAGTGAGAATAATCTGATTTCCATGGCGTAAGCCATCTTGGAAGGCCACTAATGTTTACTCCAAGTTTCAGCATTCAAGAATTCAAATTTGGAGATAAACTATTTACCTTTCCTCACGCACGTTGTCACACATGCTGAGGTCATGCTGGTAGCGTGCGTAAATTTTAGGCCCAAAACTGAGTCAAAATGATCTAGTTTTCAAAGTGCAAGTCATCATCAAGACTCATTGTTGACAACTTCAGACTTCAGCCTCCAGAATTCCAAGAAAATTGCAAGTTTTTGCAGGTCACGCTGTGGTCACGCTGCATTCATGCTGGCAGCATGAGTCTAGTGTGACCTACCCAAAAGTGGTCAAAACAAGGCACTTTGAGGCTCAATTTGTCAATCACAATTAGGGTAATCACCACACTTCAAAAATTAGGCTCCAAAATTCATATTTTGATTCAAAATTTGTCATTTTACCTCACTCACACTGAGGTCATGCTGGAGTCACACTGCAACGTGAGTGTAGTGTGCACACGCTAAGGACATGTTGGGACAAAATCAGCTCACGCTGGAAGTTCTTGTCAAGTAGAGATACCTCAAACAGCCACAGAACCACTCAAATCGACATCCTGCAGCAGTCAAGTCAGAGATCCAAAAGTCTCATGTGAGCCAAAGCCAATTTCTCTTGTTTTACATTGTCATTTCATTGTAAATTTTCATTCATGAGCTTGTCAGGCTCTTATGCTTTGAATTGTATGTGCTTTCGTGAGCGTAAGCTAGCTTGAGTAAGTTGTCACACGTTGTAAGATACAATGCACCTGGTCCAGAATGTACCTTGCCCACACACGTCCAACTCACATACAGTTGTCCATCAGACATGTGTCACTAGATCCACTTTCCTCTCATCTCCCAACTATTGATTCCATTCTTGAATTCCACACCCGAACCCAACCAAACCCTATAAATACCCTATCAATTCACATAAATGAGTTGGAAATGGGGAAGGTGGGTAATTTTTAGAGGCAGACGACTTAGGAAACTCATACTAGTAATCCTTAGGTGCTCGAGCACACTTGACTCTTAGCATCCAAACACATCACATCACCCCAGGGCCTGGCGCTTAACTTGCCACCTACACATGCAACCATGCTTTGATTGATGCACATCTTTTCTAAGCAATATAATACAGTTCATTTTGCCAGCCATTATTTTGTTTACTCTGCTTTACATTCAGTATACATTTTTCTTGCAATACTATTCCATGTATGTTTTTGTTTACATTTAGTGCACTCTATTTACATTTAAAACATTAGTTATGATAACCCCAGCGTAAGCCATAGTTTACGCTTGGGGAAGTCCTTGGTTGATTTGCATGCAGACCATCCAAGGCACTTTGCCTTTGTTTTCTTTTCTAGCTCATCCTTGGGCAAAGGCAGGGTCAACTGTGTCTGCTTGATGATCTTTCAGTGTTTGTTTCCCTTCCAGCCTTACACCGATGATTTAGGTCAGTACAAGTTTAATTTGAAAATTTATTAGATGTGGCAATGGATCAATGTTGCATTCTTAGAGCTAAAATTAGAAGAAGTAGACCTATTCAACTTTAATGAAGATCATGATTTAATAGAGAAATTAGGCATTCAATCCATAGAATCAATGGTATAGTGATGGAAGATATACAAGAAAATAGGGCTCAATAACCTTGGCTTTAGGCTTAACAAAGACCTCATTACAAATTTCTAAATCATCTAATAGCAAAAATAGTTTATGAAAAGGACAAGTTGCAATTCAAGGAGAGTATAGAGTGCTATATTGGCATCAACATTAAGAACATGTGTGAGCTCTATGGGATAGTATAGCTAGATATTATAGAGATAGAAGCTCATCAATTCAATGAAGAGGTGCTAAGTGGCAAGTTCTAGAATTATCCTGAATGTGGAAAGACCATCAAGCTAGCACAGGCTAATTTAGTGAAGGGATAGGAATATAGGAATGTCATTCCGAAGGCTTTAGAGCTCAAGTTTCCTCATAGGATTTTTATTTTAGCTTTAAATTTTATTTTGGTTATGAAATAAATTTAGTTGCTAATTATCATGCTTAGGATTGGGTAGCTTTAGAAAATAAAAGGCATTTCTTTCCTACTTGATATATGAATGATGCATTGTAGCAGAGCTTGTCAACAATTCATGAGTAAGGGATTCAGTTGAGTCTTAACTTATTTTTATTAGATTGTTTATTAAGTAAGGTTCTGAAACCTGAGAGAATAGCCCCAATTCCTATTAACTATGCATCACAAAGAAGAGCTTGTCTAGAAGACCCTTGTTTTGACTTCTTTCTAGTTGTTTACCAAAGGAGCTACTTTGATGCACAAGCTCTAGAGTTCTTGATGAATTGTATATATCCTCATTTGATCAAGTTGATTTTAGGAGCTTTTCCAGTAAGATTCAACCAACAAGTTGTCAATGAAATAAATGGAAAATATCATGGATTTGTCTTTATATATGCTCACTACACCCAAATCCTCATAATAGGTTTTGAAGGAATGGCCTTTAAGATACCAAGGTTTATGGATTTTTATTTGGTATCCTTAGAGGTTGAACAACAAATGTGGGAAAGTCCCCTATGACATGATTATAAGCATACATAAGTATTTCCTATAAAATTTAGCTTTTGTAAATTCATCAATTCACAACATTTGAGAGCAATGACTAGAAGTTATAGGGAACAATGCAGCTTTTGTCTAGTTCCAAAGAGAAAATTATCAACTACTAATATGAGAAAGGTACATCCACCAGATGATATTGATGTATTCTATCTTAGGACCATTGACAAGAAGATAAATCAAGCCAAAGATGAAGCTCCAGCATAGCTAAAGAAGCACTTATTGATGAAGCTATTTATTATATCTTATGATACCCTAATCATTGAAGTATGTAGATGGATGGAATATAGGGATCATCCTTTGGCAAGATATTTTATAGAAGAATGCTTAGCTAAAATAGAAGAAAATTACTAGAACCAGAAAATGCAATGCCTAATGAAATTTTCCTCTTGATGGATCTGAATATGCAACAATCAAAGCCATGAGGAAAATAAGAGTTAAGCAATCCAAGGCCAAGAAAGAGCTACAGCAAAAATAATTGCAAAAGCAAAAAAGGTTGAAAGAGATATAGTAGTAGTAGTTATTAGAGCAACAAAAACTAATGAAGCTACAACTATAGTAGTAGCAATAGAAGGAAGGATAAAGCTCTTCATCTAACCCTCATCATCCTCAGTCTTTCTTCAGGATAATTGATGAACGAGGCAACATGATCTTTCAAAATTAAGAAAAAATAAAGATGAATTATATTAATTCAGATGCTTCCCACTAAGACAGAAATAGAAGCCAATGTTATCTTCCAATAAGAAAGAAGATTATTCACAAACATGGAAGCAGAAGCTTGTGATTTCACATGAAGAAATGTCAAAAACCATAGCCGCTTTGATCAAAGATATGGAGCAAATAGTTATAGTTTGATAGCCAAACTTAAAGAGTTTCTATTATAGAATGAAGAAAAGACATCCAAGTTGCAAAAAGAAATGAAAGGCTTAAGAGAGGAAAATCAATAGATAAATGTAATGATAACTATTAAGGAATTATTACTAGAAAATAAGAAGTAAGGAGTAGCTCAGATGAAGAAAATATTAGCCATCACTAGTTCAAAATTGAAGCAAGGCAAGAAGGAAAAGGCCTTAGATTATTCTTACTTGGCTCTACGAAATTTCAAAGATATAATTACTGAAGTAAACTACAATAGATAGTGGATATGAGAGACCAAGTAAGAAATTATGAAAATCAAAGGAAAACTAGCTATTTTGTGGAATGGAGAGAAGATCCCAATAGCTATGTGATCTAGCCAAAGTAAAAAGGGAAGTACCACTACCATACAAATAAGGGTTCTTAGACATGATGATGATGATAGTTATAGGAATTATGGGTGAAACTACTAAGAAGATGCTTGATTTTGAATAGTCTTATTTTAGTGCAAGAGTTGTGCTAACTGAAATAACTAATACAATAATGGAATTATATTTAGGCAAGTTATGAGATAAAGACATTTTTGAAGGGCTTAATAGTACAAATTCAAATGTAATGAATCAAGATATTAAAGTTCTTCTCAATTCTAAGAAATTAACACAAGAGTTGTTAGTAGAGGGCTTCCAAATTCAAAAAATGAGAAGAATTTTTCTAGAGGCTAAATAGTTACCTAATGACATGAAACTATACAAAGAGAACATAATGCAATTGTAAATTTAAACTCTAGTAATGGTTGTAACTACTAGAGCCTGCTATAAAGCCCAAAGCATATTTTTTTAAAGGAGGATCTTTTTGGAAGGAGGAAAAGAAAAGCTAGGTGAAATTATCTCTTGGAAGATCTTTGTACAATGACATTTTAAAATTCAAATTTGATTTAACTAATTTACTTTTATTCAATGAGTTATTTTTATTTTCCTTCTTTATCATATTTTCTTAGCTAGTAGTTAAGATCATAGTGTTCCTTATAATTCATTTCTTGGAGTTGTTAAATTGCTTGTTTAAGCTAAGGGCTTAGCAATTTTTGGTATTATTTTCTTATTCAAACATTTTTGTTTTCCAAAGTGTTTACTCATGTCAATAGTAATTCATCTCAATGTTTAAGATTTTATGCAATTTTACTATTATACTTTCTAAAACTCATTGAGTCTTGTCTTATTTCTAGTATTTCTCATAGAATTGTATCTCTAGGAAAGATTGAGAATAGATCTGTTGAATTGCACTTAAGCATTAGATGAAAGAAAAAGTATTATAGGTAGCTCATGATCAAGGTTATGTAGAATAAGTAGCTCTAATATAGTTGGAAACATAATTACTTATAGAATAGAGTAAAAATAGGTTGAATCTTTTCATTAAGTACAATTAGATATTAAAACTTCCAAAATGTAATATTACAAAATCTAAACTAAATGTTATCCCAAAGCACATAGTTCTCTACAACCGCTAAGTCTATTTGGAGGTATCCATGCCTTGGTGTTTCTAAAAACTAGCAAATACCTAAACTCAATTTTTGAAAGACACTCAGCCTTGTGATTTTCTTTGCAAGGAGGAGATAAATTTTGGTGTTAATTATATTTTTTTCCACCATTAATTTCTTGTTATTAAGGGAGAAACAAGGAAATAGTGATAGCTCAAAGTTTCCATCAATAGTATCAACACAACATAAAATTCAAATTTTATTTTGAATTTGTGGCATTTTTATGAATTTGGAAGAAATTTGGGAATCTAATTAGAGCTAGAAAGAGGGTCTAGACATGAGAATAGCATCAATGAGGTTCAATTGAAGGTTTATGAATGTTGAGAAGTCAAAATAATAATAATAGGATTTTGACACTTTGATGAAGTGCATGAGAAGATGGTTGAAAAATAAGAAATGCATTCAAATTAGAACTACAACTCAATGATAGAAGTGGTGTATAAACTAGATGTCCCAAAGTGATATCAGTGGATCCTCCCCAAAGCAAGCTCATTTCCCTAATATCCTTATATAATCATCCCACAAGGTATTCATAGATACATTGGAAATTGAACATTGATCTAGTTCATATACCACACCCACACAATAATTATCTTTGGAATCTTGTACTATACCAAACAAAATCATCACTTAATAAATTGCATGCTATAGTGAGTTAAATGATGGAATAATAAGGGATTGTAGGAAAAGGAATATGAGATGCTTTCTTGTGTTCATAATAGATCTTGTGTCAAATGTTATTAAAATGACCATCATACCTATCAATTCAAGTTTCAAACCAAGTTCATACCTTATCAAATGACATCACATTACATCATCTCAGACTAACCGTAGGATCACCACAACCATCTGAAACATCACTAGTCAACAAAAGAAAATAAGAAAACATTTTTTATTTATTAATTACTTATATATTGAGTTTTTTTAGGAAATTTAACCATAAATTTGAGGGGTTCCTTCAAGCATGGGTAACATGTCTTTCCAACCCCATAGCCAATGCTATTCCCATTAGAGAAGTACCTTCAAGCATGAATAATGTCTTTCTAGTCATATAATGGAACTAGTCCAAGAGACCTTTAGGATTATTGGAAGTATCCTACCTTCAAGCATGGTGTTTTTACAATATACCATTATATGGAATAGTAAGCATTCAGAGTGTTAAGCTTATTCAAAGAGTTGTTTAAAAATCCCCACATGAATGAAAATTTTCCAATATAAGAATAATTATTATAGAAATTAATGATTCACACTAGCCAAGTAAGTAGAATAATATCCTTAAGAAGATCACTAAGGAATTTTGTATATCTACATTAAATTTTGGCTCAAAAGAATCACTTCATGAAAATGGGAATGTGCAATACAGAGATGTCCTAAAAGAAGAATAAAACTTATAGTGGAATTTGTTCACAAATTTTCCTGAGGTTTGATGAAGAAGTTTGTTTAATCTAGTTAAGATTCTAAGATTGATTCTCATCCTTGAAAATTTTACTATTATGGATCTCATAGATTGTTAATAATGAGTATATGTATGGGATCATTAGTTCAAGCTTCTTAGAATTGCTTTGTAGAACCAAATTTTAAATTTATCTATTTTGGTTCTATAAATTAACTCTTTTACCATGGTGAATTGAAGATAATTGAGAATAAATGCATCTTAATAAGCTTTTAAGAGAAGATCTTATGGGATTTTAATATAATTTAAAGGATTGCCTTATCAATTTATGAAAATTCAACATTTATATGGATTCTTAAGCATGGGAGGTTTGAAGCTCCATTCTACAAAGTTTAGATAAAAGAGCATTGATCCATGTTGTCATAAGTTTCATTAATAAAAGTTCATAGAACTAGAACTTAGTTATATAAAGAGAAAAAACATTCAACATTATGAAGATAATTCATAGCATTGGCATATCAAGAAAATCTTTTTATAAGCAAGATTTAGCTTGATTAAAAATAGCAAAAATGGTTCTATAAGTCACATTAGCCTATACAGTTAGAGAAAATTTGTAGAGCCTAAAATTGGTTGTACAAATGAGCTCTAAAGTACAAGTCACATTAGCTTAAATTCATAAGCTCATAAAATGGGAGAGAGTTCATAGAAATAATAATTAGTTCTATGAATGAGCTTAAAAGCAGTTATACCACATTAGTTAGCTAAAGGTCAAAAAATCATCACCAACTTTAAGTGAATGTCAAAATTGTTTCTACAAGTAAAGATCATATGCCACATGGAGGTATAAAAAAAATAGTATGTGTTACAAGAAGCCATAGAACTAATTCTATTAAGAAAAGATTTTGTTACTTTCTGCATCAGATTTGAAAAGATGAGCTTTCTATAATCAAAAATCGATTCTACAAACTAACTCAAAATAGGTTTTGATCATCTAGCTATCGCTCTACAAATATAAGTAAAGTTAGATTCTTTTGAAAAGCTCAATCACAAAATCCACATCACCAAAAATCAAGGATACAGTTCATAGAACCAAATATTGGTTCTACAAGAAAAATCTAAGATAGTTCTATGAACCATGTCAACACTCAGTATTGATAAACATTATTGGATCCAAAAATCAAATCTACAAGGGAACTCAAAAATGGTTCTATAAGCCACATCCAGCTTTTAAAAATAATAGAGCTCATAAAACAAAATATGAATATATAAAGAATTAAAAGATATTTTCCACATAAGCTCAAAGATGAGGCACAATTCATAGAATCAAAGTTTGGTTCCACAAGCATACTCATTTTTTACTCTACCACATTAGCAAGATGAGTAGGTAAGCTCATAGATTTTAAAATCAATTCTACAAGTAAGCTTTAAATTGGTTCTATGAACCATGTCAACACTTGGTTTAGAATGGGTTCATATAATCANTATTTTTCATGGTAAGCATTATTGAGTTGAATTAAAATCATAATTTAGCATGTGCAAAATTCATCCTTATTGTTCTATTGTGGGCACATATCTAAGCTTATGGAATGAGAATCTTCCTTTGATTCTGACATGACTAACATAAACAATTTTGCTTTTGTTCATAGAAACTCTTTTTGATTATATGAACCCATTCTAAACCAAGTGTTGACATGGTTCATAGAACCAATTTAAAGCTTACTTGTAGAATTGATTTTAAAATCTATGAGCTTACCTACTCATCTTGCTAATGTGGTAGAGTAAAAAATGAGTATGCTTGTGGAACCAAACTTTGATTCTATGAATTGTGCCTCATCTTTGAGCTTATGTGGAAAATATCTTTTAATTCTTTATATATTCATATTTTGTTTTATGAGCTCTATTATTTTTAAAAGCTGGATGTGGCTTATAGAACCATTTTTGAGTTCCCTTGTAGATTTGATTTTTGGATCCAATAATGTTTATCAATACTGAGTGTTGACATGGTTCATAGAACTATCTTAGATTTTTCTTGTAGAACTAATATTTGGTTCTATGAACTGTATCCTTGATTTTTGGTGATGTGGATTTTGTAATTGAGCTTTTCAAAAGAATCTAACTTTACTTATATTTTTAGAGCGATAGCTAGATGATCAAAACCTATTTTGAGTTAGTTTGTAGAATCGATTTTTGATTATAGAAAGCTCATCTTTTCAAATCTGATGCAGAAAGTAACAAAATCTTTTCTTAATAGAATTAGTTCTATGGCTTCTTGTAACACATACTATTTGTTTTTTTATACCAAGCTTCCCTTATTCAATCCATGTGGCATATGNGAAATCAAAATCATAGGAGAAACTTTCTAAACTAAACTAAACTTACAAAACTCCAAAATGTCTTACAAAAAGATAGAGAAAGAACCATAGAAATTTTAGGATGTTAATACCTTTAGCTTCTCAAATTATTTATAATACTTTAAATTAAATTTTTATTAACTACAATAATGGATTAATGTTAGGTGCTTGAAATTGGAGCAAGATTAAAAAGAATTGTTTAGTTTTGATGAACACCATGATTTGATTAAGAAGATAGAGCTCAAAAATTTAGAGACGATGAAGGATTGGTGTGAAGTTTAAGAGAGTACAAGTCTCCACAAGCTTGGTTTCAAGCCTAGGGGTAACATAATAAGAGATGCTATTAATTTTCTGATTGCTAAAACCATCTATGAGATGGACAAGCTTTATTTTAGAGGAAATATAAAGTGCTTCTTTGACATCAGCATTAGGAAAGCATATGAGCTACATGGCCTCATTAAGCCCAACATTATAAAAGTAGAATCTCAACAATTTAATGAAGTGCTCAGCTAGAGATTTTAGAGACATTTAGAGATAAGAAAGATCATTAAGCTCTCACTAACATAGTTTGCAAAAGCTTAGGAATACCAAAATGCCATTCCAAAAGTGACAGAGTTCAAGTTTCCTTATTAAATCTATGTTTAAGCTTTAAATTTTTGACCATGGTGTAAAATGAATTTTTTCATAGATTATCATGTTTGGCCTTGAGTAGCTTTAGAAAATAAAAAAAAATTCCTAGTCTGGTATATGAATGATATGTTGTAGTAGAGCTTAGCAAAATTTCATGAGCAAGGAACCCAGTTGACTTTAAGCCCATTTTTTATGGATTATTTATGAATGAAATATCCAAGCCTAAGTGAACAACCCTAATTTTTACTAGACATATTTAAGAACATATACCTTGACCTAAAGATCCCTATAATGAATTTTTTCTAGTTATTTATCAAAAGAGCTATCTTGATGTCCAAGCCTTAAAATTCTTGATGAACTATGTATATCTTCATTAATTTAAGTTTATCTTAGGATCTTTTTCACAATAGTGAGATCAAAAAATTATCAATGAAGTCAAAAATAAATGTCATGGATCCATTTTTCTACATGTTTGTTACACCTAGATGTTGATAGCAAGATCTCAAATACAAGCATATAAGCTTCCAAGATTTGTAGCTCCATATTTAGCAACTTTAGAAGTGGGAAGATAAATGTGGGAATGCCTCATAAGACATGATTATAAGCATAAGTAAGCCTTTACTTTGAAATTTAGCTTCTAGAAATTCAGTAATGTAGGGCATCTAAAGGAAATGGCTAAGAGGTATGCAGAATAGTGTAATTTTCTGTTGGTTTCCAAAATAATATATTCAGCTACTAAGACCTAAAAAGTACATCAGCCTAATGAAAAAAATATAGTATATCAAAGAGCTTTAAACAAATAAGTAAATCAAGCTAAAGATGAAGCAAAGGAAAATTTAAGAAGAAGATTATCAATGAAGCTCCATGTCTCCTCCTATGATCAACCAACTCTGGAAGTTTATAGTTGGATGAAAATTAGAGATCATCCTTTCTCTAGATATTCTTCAAATGAATATCTAGCTCTAATGGAAGAAAATTACTTCCCATGAAAGCTCAAAGATCTTAAAGAGACTATGCCTGATGAGAGGTTTCCTCTCAATAGTGTCAAATATGCAAGGGTAAACATAGCTAGGAAAATAAGTATTGAAAGAATAAAATCTAATAAAGAAAAATAACAAGAAGAGATTCTTGAAAAGTAGCAACAAGAGCTACTTAAGGAGAAATAATAGTAACAAAAATAGTAGGAAAAAGGGAAAGGCTCATCATGATCTTTAACAACTCTAGATTTCTCCTCAAGCTATCTAATGAAAGAAGTAGCTTGATCTTTTAAGATAAAAGAGAAAGAAGGAAGGATAATTATAAGTTATAAGCTCCAAATAAAGCTAGAAATTGAAATAAGTATTATCTTCCCTTATAAGTATGATGACCCCCAAAATGGAGAACATAATTTTGCAATGTCACACCAAGATATGTCAGAAACTATAGCTATTTTGATCAGAGACATGAGGCAAGTAGCTGAGAATTGAATCACTAAGCTCAAAGAGCTCTTAATGCAGAATGAATAAGAAATAGCCAAAATAAAGGAATATTTGAAGGGCTCTAAACATATGAATATGTAGCTCAAAGATACAATTACAATCAAGAAGTCACTACTCAAAAATAAGGAGCTAGCTATATTACAATTAGAAAAAAGGCTAGCTCTTTTAATCTTAGAATTAGAACAAGCCAAAAAACAAAAGTTCCAAATTATAGTTATCTACTACAATCAAATTTTTAGGATTTGATTGTTAAGTTTAATTATTAGAATGAATGGATGCAAAAAATCTAGGTTGAGATAGAAAAATCCAAGAAAAACCAAGTTGTGATTACTCAAATAGATCAAAGATCATAGAATTTAGTTAGAATAGATACTAAAAAAAGAGAAATGCTACCACCATTCAAAATGGATTTTCTAGATAATATAATGATGGAAGGTGTAAGAATAATGACATAAATTAATCAAAGAAAGTTATAGCTAGAATAGATTTGTTCAACTATAGGAGCAGCATTAAATAAGCTAGATAATTTGTTAGCTAAATTAGACACCAATGAAGCAAGGGCAAAGGAGATATTTAAGAAGCTTGATAACATAGAGATAGATACTCTAAACCTAGTAATAAAGATTTCACTCAATCATAGAATAATATCTTAGTAGTTACTAACAGAAGGGCTTCAAATCTAGAAAATTAAGAAAGCTTATTAAGTAGTTGAATAACTATCCAATGGTCTAAAACTTTATCAAGAAAATATGAAATTAATTAAGCCATAATTTTATAACTATTGTAATTACCAAAATCTGCTATTAAAGCTTTGTGAAAACTCAATAAAAAAGAGGAGGAAAAACTTTCTAGAAAAATATTATAAATATAATTTGAAATAATGGTATTCTAAATATTTAGCTTATCCCTTTTGGCTTTCCTCTTAGTTGGTTTTAATATTACATTACTTTATTTTCTTGTTTAGTATAGTCTACATATAGCCATGTTTAAGTGAATAATAGGATTTAGAATAAGGTATCTTCTTGAAATATAAATATTTAGCTTATTTTTATTATTCTCATTGAACAAGATAGCTTCCTTAATTCTAAAACAGTGGCCACCAAAAATGAGTTACTAAACCATTTTGGAACAAGGTCATAATCTTACACTAACACATGGGTACATATCTTTTGAGTGGCACCCCAAGAATCATTTTTCTTTTATGAATTCACTGATAAGTGGCTTATGATTTCTTTACCAAAGGAATATCTTTACACATGAGTAACATATCTTTCTAATAACATGACAAGGTAACACGTAATCAAGAACATTCTTTCATCAAAATTACAATATAAGTAATGATATAACCATAGAGGAAGTGTAAGGAATCAACAAATCCCCTTGATGCCACACCTTTTTTCATTTCCTCTTTGGTGCAAGGGGATTGTACCTCAATAGACCCCAATAGGATCCAATCCACAACTTCCAAGCAAATGTAGCTTAGAAAGCAAGAATAACACAATGAAATACATACAAAAAATTTCCTTTTATTAAGATAATTTTCAAATATGGAGAAAATACATCAAATATGAGAAGCGAAGCTCAACTCACAACTCTCTCAAGGATCTTAGAGGTCACACTTGTCCTCTCTTAATCTGCAATTTCTCACAATGGAGTCCAAGCTTAAGGAAAGACACTTATAAGAGATACTCCTAACCTCTCGTAAGTGTTCTTCCTTGCCTCACACTCAAATTCCTTACACAAGCTCTCTTCCCTCAAGAGCTCTCTCTCTTGCTCTCTATTGGGATGTTTGGCCTTTGGCATTTGCACTTCAATCCTTGGCACTACGGCACTTATAATAGTGAATTACATTAATATTTATAAGCAACCAAAAGGTAAAAACCCTAAAAACCTTTTCTCAACTCAACTTGAGGTTCTTTAGATATGTCCCAAGTCTTCTAACCTTTTCCTCAACTATTTCCATCTTGCTTTGCCAATTTCTCAAATTGCAACTAGCATTTTTAGAAGTCTCTTCATGCATCTTGATCGTCTCTAGCTTTTCTCAGACATCTACTATGAAAACCCTGCTCTTAAGTGAGACATCTGCTATTTTTGGTAAACATCTATCTAATCCTTAAATGTCTACACTAAGATGTCTACAATTCTGGTTAGACGTCTATCCTATAGGTGCTAGGAATAAAAATGCTTGTTTTAAAGCTTGGAACCTCTAGATACCTTCAAATAAGTCCCCATAGACCCTGGAACCCCCTAAACTCATCAAATGAGTCCAAAACACCCCAAAACATCCAAGAAAATTCCTCAAAAAAATCAACATAAAAAGACACATAACGTGTAGGGTAGAACAATGGGATTGGAAGAGGTGTCCCTACACTAACTCTCCCACCCTTAAAAATGTCATGCTTCATTATCTTTTACAAGTTGAAAGGCACAATGCCCCCATGCCTCTAGTCCATCATAATAATGATGACTCAATGCATTACAAACATAGAATGAATATCATCTAAGGTTTTTTTTTCTTAGCTACCTTTGCTTATGTGGGCTTGTCCTCACACCCCATCATGCACTTTTCATCTAATAATCTCCTTGGAATGCTTCCCTTGCATCCCCATGATGATGCAAACCTACAAGAAATAAAGAACAAGAATAAGAAAAAGGATTAGGATTTCTTAATTCAATGTCCTTTCCGTAATTCAACATCCTTTCTTCTCTTCTTCTTCCTCTTCTTCACCTTCTTCTTCTTAGTGTTTATAAGACTACTAATTAGCTTCCTTTCATTACCACCATGTAGATTACCTTCATTCTACACTTCCATTTTACAGCCAAGATAATCAAATCCATCAACACACTTCACAAATTGATCATTGCTTTAATCAATAGCAAGCATCTCTGAATTATAGAAAATCATATCATTATCAATGTATTCACTTACATCAATAATGACCTTCTCACAATGACTATCCCAATAGCCATCATCATCAAAAAATTTACCATTATTAGTCATCCTCTTGCTAATAATGGCATCAAAAGCCACAACATGACTCTCAATCCCATCACAATGATCATGATGCTCATCATTATCATTGAACAAATCACTACCAAGTTGAAGTGAAATACTAGCATCCATCACACTAGCTTCAACATGAAAGACATTACTACCATCAACAAGGTAAAGCTCATCCTTAATTTTTTCTTCATGGCTTCTTCCATCCATCTTTGGTTCAACTTAATCTTCAACATTTGGTTATTTAATCTCATCAAATATTGAAGATTAAAGATCCCAAATAGGAGTTCCCAATTCCAATGGCTTCTCCTCTTCAAAGGAATTATCAACAATCTTTTCATCCCACTTTGGAGGTACCAACTTAAAAGGTAAACTCTCATCCATATTTTTAACATTAGTTTCATCAAAAACATCATTAAAGAAATTATTCTTCCACACACCTTGGCTAAAAGACTCACCTCTCTCCCATGTGATAGTCTCAACATAACTTAGTGTGACATCCCATCCCTGGATGTCATGGAAAATGTCAAATATATTATATATTACACATTATGCGTACAAAGAAAATATACCAAATGTGAAATATATGTGATATTCAACATTATGTATAAGGAAAATATTAGGAAAAATGCAAAAAGACAAAGAAAAGAATGCTTTATTGATATGGAATAGTGTATCTAGATTGTGCTCTGAGAGTGTTCCTTGGGGTTTTCTTCCTTTGGCATCTATTCCTTAGAGGCAATCTAGCACTACCACCATGGTTAGGCCTATAACTTGGCCAAAAGGGATGGCCAATCCACTTCCTATCCCACTTCACCCAGCTTCCATGACTTGCTAGTACTAGCTCCACCACTCCATGCTAGCATGACCTCTAACCCTAAGTATAAATGCCTTAGGTCAAACCCCCAAAGGTTACCTTAAGAGACATGTCTATTATTACAACATGCCCTTTCAAGTCTTAATCACAACTACCCTTTCGGGTCTTGTTAAGATGACAATAATACTTATTATGAAGAGACACCATCTTCATTAGGCAACAGCACCATTTGGGAATGGGGATGTGACAATCTACCCCCCTTAGGTTTCATTTGTCCTCAAAATAGTCCACATTATCTATCTTTTTCCAACTCCAATGCTTTCTTTCATGATCTTATGCTCCAATAATTTAATTTCTCCTTTGAACCTAAAGTTGTTTCTTGCTTATTCTGTAAACAAAATGTATGTGAGAAAAATATATGAAAAATTAAATATTACTTTCTTGATACTTATTTCATTTTCTAAGATAATGACAAAAGATGAATTAAAGATTTATCAACCATTAATCACCAATCCTAATCTAGGGTCATAGAAAGTGCAACTTGGATAGGATTACCCAAGTGAAGGTAGAGCAAATTCTTTATCCCTAGTTTTTATTATCATAGATATTTTACTTATCTAATTGAAATATAAATTAAATAATGAATAAAATAATAAATTTAATAAAATAAAAGTAAGAGTGAGATACTTCTTGATCTTGATCAACCTTATGAACTGATGAGAGTAATTGTAATTCTTGTTAACTTCTTCTTTAGAAATCAACTCTAGTAACTTGGTAACTTGAAAGAATCAGGCATTGTACCAAATATAATCCAAAGTCTTAATAAAGAATGTTGTTGATCCATCTTCATTAATCATTGCAAAGTAATTTGTAAACTATGACTCTTGATGAGTGTTATCCATCAGCATCATCTAGTTCTAAATTCTAGAGCCTAATTATCTACTAAAGATTCAAAGTAAGCAGAATATGCACTGGCTAATGGAATTGTATGCGAAATTGATGGAAACATATTCTTCAAGTCAGGTTCATCTTCTAAAGATATTTTTTACATTTTCATATTTTAAGAATTCATAAACACTACTTCCAACTTTTGCATTGAAGTCTCCACAAAGAATAAATGGAACTGGATAAGTGTAACTTAGTAATAATTTATTCTTCAAATTTTCTTCTTGCTTAATCAAATATGCTCCTTGACACAGTCTAACATTTGAACATGTTGGTTTGGCAATCAAATGTGTGTTAATCATGCATACACATCTTATTGATAGATGAACTTTTAGAATCACTGCTAGGGCTATGCGATTTTTTTGAAATCTTAACTGTTCCTTCTTGTCCATCTCTTGAAGTTTTGGAATTTCAAAAATCATATTTTCTAAACTCCATTCAAATCGTTGTACCAATTCAAACTTGGTTTCTTTATAAAAGATTGCACAACAATCCATGTTGTGATTTCAACAATATGCTAATCTATATGGCTCAAAAGAAGAACTCCCATAAGAACCTTTTTGCTTATAAATACCACTGTATCCCATCTTTCCCAAGTCTAGTCGGAATTGATATAGAAACTTCCATGGTAATATTTCTTGTAAGCACAAGACATTAGCATCCAAATCTTTTAAGTCTACTAAGATGCATGGATATCGATATTCATGCTAATCCAAGGCCATCACAGTGGATGTTGTTTCTCACTAACTATGGATCTTGCAAGCATGTTGTATGTTGTAACTTTCATTCTCATTCTTGGATTCTTGTATGGATCATTTCTCTTCATGAGTATCATACTCTTATCAAAACGACATTTTCAGTCTCCATGTTTTGCCTTATGTTTTGATTGAAAGATGGATTAATATACCCTTTTCTTGATAGTTTAATGATTATTTTGTTTCTTCAACTAATAAATCAACTAATCATTAACTAATATATCAACTAATAATCATTATCTATTTTTATAATTACATTATCTAATTTTAGTAATAATTAATGACATCATATAATTATAATAATATGTAACTATATTATCTAATTCTTAGTGGCCTTTCTACTCCCCCTTAAGAACACTAACTCTGATAGTGTAATTAATGACATGCCATAGTAATATTAAGATTATCTGTAAGGGTTATGCACTAAATATTAAAGTCAAAAGGTTGAATTTATGATATAATTCAATTATTAGGTGCCTAGATGATAAATCTAATCACACCATTGAGTTCAAAAGGGTGAAAAATGTTGTTAATGACTATTCATATGTTGAAAATGGACATTGTATGCTCGAGTGATGCCAAAATTAAACTTTTCAAGATCTCAAGGCACTATATTGGGCAAGGAGTAAAAACTAAATTTTAGAGTTCCCTAGGACAGATATGACTTTACCATTGGTCCAAAAGGTTGAAATCTATAGGAAACAACTCTTTGTTCATCAAAAAAGGCTTCTAAAATCAAAAGTTATGGCTTCTAGAGTCTTAGACCTTTAGCACAAAAAAGAAAACTTCCTCAGAGGTCACCCATCCCAGTTCTACTGCAGGGCAAGCTTGCTTAATTATGGAAATTTTTATTCTTGTGGTTACTAGGACACCAAATTTAATTTTAAAAATTATTTTTGCAAGTTCCTAATTTAAATTAATGGGTCAATGATGAAAATTTAAATTCTCCATCAAATGATGGGAATTTCAAATTTTTCTATCAGTTTACAAACAATTGAAACTTTTCTGTCATATAACGGAGAATGGAAATAATGACCATAGTTGCACACTGGTGGTGCCCTAGGTGGCTACTAGATGGTTGAGTGGTGGACAGCAATGGGCAAGGACACAGACGAGGTAATCAGTGTAGCAGATGGAGGTGCACGTTGGCGGTGACGATGACAGCAACGATGAAATCAGTAGAAAAGGGTTGCATTGGGTGGCACAGCCCAGGCCTATGCAGCCCTCTTTTATGGCATGTGTGACCCATCCCTAGGCTTGCACAACCTTGTTTAGGGCCTGCACGGCCCTTTTTCAAGGTCTACACAACCCTTTTCTAGGCTCATGTGGCCCTTGTTGGGGCCTACATGGCTCTCCTTGACACTCGTGTGACTCTCTACATGACCTATGCAGCCTATTGTGCTATCCCTATAGCCCTCCCCTGGGCTTACACAACCAATCTTGGGGTATGCATAGCCTTTTTATGGGATAGTACAACCTATGTCAGGGCCAACATGGGCCTTGACTAGGCCTACGTGAGGAGAGGCGATTTTCGGTAGTGTCCAAAGAGGCATTTTTTCACAGCACTCGAAGCGATTATCAACAATGCTAGAGGTAATTATCGACAAAGCTGAAGATGGTTATCGATGGTGCTAGAGGTAATTATTGGCAACAAATATGGTAGGTGACAAGCAAGAAAATGGTGCAAGTTTCAGGAATAGTAGTGGCAGTTGTAGGGCAATGCAAGGGCACACAGCAAGGTAGCAGTGGCTAGCAGGCAATGGCGATTAGCAGGTAGCGGGCACATGGCAATAGGCAATGGATGTAGCATGGCAATGGGTAGCACAACATTAGGCATTAGGCATGGCAAGTCAAAGGTTGTTCAGAAGTGGCAACAAAGTGTAGACTCATCGTGGTTACCCTTGTTGTGCAACCAACCCTTGCTGCAAGCCCAGCTATCGCTGGTGGTTGGCTGGCTATGATGTTGCTGGGTGGCAACAGAGCTAGTTGTGACCTCATCCAAAAACGGATTTTTTAAAAAACAAAATTATAATCTATTTTTATGATTATAATTATATTATTATTTATGTTATTAATTAAAACTGAATGAGGGGGTCTTGGGTTCAAGCCCTTGACCTCCTGTGTTTTTTAAAATATATGTTTATATATATATATTAAAAATAAAACTAAGGAAGGAGGGGGTCTGGGTTTGAACCCGTGTCCTCTTGTTCACTTTTATTATTATTATTTTAAAAATTTTAAAGTTATTAATATATTATTCAGTTTTTTCATATTTTTTTATTTCATATATTTTTTCATTTTTAAAAAAAATGGATTTTTAAAGCTGGTGAGGTTGGGGTTTGAACCCACAACCTCCCACTTAAAATTTTTTAGTTTTTTTTTTTTAACTTTTTATTATTATTTTATTCCACCTTGCCTCAGCGGTTGACATGGCAGTTGATGACAGAGCAAGGGTTTGGTATAGGTAAAAGGAGATTTTAAAGTGATTTCTAACTTTAAAATTTTGACTTTTTTTGGTTGAAATAATAAATTAATAATTTAATAATTTAATATTATTTTAATGCATGTATAATGAGAAACTTTAAACATTGATATCTCCCAAACCATAAGTCTAATCGAGACAAAATTTGTACTGTTGGAATCGTCTCGATGAGTACTACGTGTTGGACATAGTTTTAGGGTTAAAAAATGAAATTGATTTTTCAAGAATTAAAAGGACCAAACTAGCCTATTTTGTTGAACTAACATTTCTAGGCTAACATATGGTAACTTGGAATCTTCTAGATTACTTGGATAGTGAATTTTAAAAAAACAAGATTAATTCAGGTCATGGTTACTAAATTTCTTAAAATAAATTTAACAATGACCCTAATTAATTAATAATTATAGTATTAAGATGGGTAAGAGTTACCTGGACCGGTGGATCATTATCTTACCAACATCTCTTGTAATTGATGAATCTTGATGAGGTGTGATCAAATCTTCATTGGTTAATGATATCCATGAAATAATTTTGTTAGTTGCATGCCTAATCCCTTATTCATGAAATCAATGTAAAGGTATCTTCTGACTTACATCATAAACATACGGTACATCCAGTGATGATCAATGACTTTCCCTGTGTTGTGGCTTCAAGGTTCATCATCCAATTCATGTTGTAGTTAGCCCATGGTTCTGAATGGTCCTTGGATCATGGTTGCCTTTGATATCAATTGTGACATCCCATCCCTGGATGTCATGACAAACATCAAATATACAATATATTAGACATTATGCGTACAAAGAAAATATACCAAATGCAAAATATATGTGATATTTGACATTATGTATAAGGGAAATAATAGGAAAAATGTAGAAAGACAAAGAAAAGAATGCTTTATTGATATGGAATGGAATATCCATATTGTGCTTTGAGAGTGTTCCTTGGGATTTTCTTCCTTTGCTATCTATCCCTTAGAGGTAATCTAGCACTACCACCATGGTTAAGCCTATAACTCAGCTAGAAGGAATTGCTAGTCCACTTCCTATCCCACTTCACTTGACTTTCATGAATTACCCATACTGGCTCTACCACTCCATGTGGGCATGACCTCTAACCTTTAGTATAAATGCCTTAGGTCAAATCCCCAAAGGTTACCTTAAGAGACACATCTGTTATTACAACATGCCCTTTCGGGTCTTTATCACAACTACCCTTTTGTGTCTTGTTAAGATGACAATAACACTTATTATAAAGAGACATCATCTTCATTAGGCAACAGCATCATTTGGGAATGGGGATGTGACACTTAGAATCTCCTTTCCCTTACCACAAGGTATAGAACAATTGCAAAAATAATGAGTACCATACCTTTAAGTATTACCCTTGATCCTCCTTGATGAAGTCCCTTGATCTTTGCCACTCTCCTAGCTTTGATCCTTCACCTCCCATGACTCACAAGGTAAGAACTCTCCTTGATCAATACCATACACCATCTTGGACTTTGAAGATCTCTTGGTCCCTTTTATGAAGCTCTTGGTTCCCTCCCTTGAAACCCTTGAGTATTAAGCACTCCTCTGCTCATTAAGAGATACTTGAGAAATCCTTTTTTCATTGATATTTACCTCATTAGACCCTTTATCTTCCTTTCCTTCTTGATGGCTACAAGATATTCTATCAATTTTCCTCAAAATATTTCCCATGTTAATCTTCAATTTCTCCTTTACTTTAGAAAGAACTTCTTGCATTTCAACCATAAAAGCTTTAAAGGAGTCCTTGAACTTTTGAATCTCTTGTCTAAGTTCTTGATTTATCTTCTTCTTTGGAGCCATACCTAAAGCAACAAGAATGATGTCCAAGATAAAATACAAAAATATCCACAACAATGTTCCTTTCATTCAAAGAAAACACCAAGCTTCAACATAGAAGTGTGGAAATATCCAATGCCTCCATACAAGTTCCCATAGATCCTGGAACCCCCTAAAGTCATCAAAATGAGTCAAAAACACCCTAAGACTTACCAAAACATCCCAAAATCATCCTTAAAAATCAACACAAAAAGACACATATCATGTAAGGTTGAACAAAGGGATCAGAAGAGGTCTCCCCACACCTCTTGGTCCTTCCCCCTTTTCTCAAGGCATAAAGATCATGAATTAATTTTAGTTCTAACATAAGAAGAATCATATTGGTTTCATGATGAAAACCTCTTATTTATAGAAATTGGAGGGATGAATGATGTGCTCTAATATCTTTATACAATTGCTTTACCAATCATCTTCATAGTATAGTCCACTATCCATAGAACAATGTTGGCCTATATAAATGATAGTTCTTATTAATGATAATGAAAAATTTGAAATTAAATGAACTTAATTAAATACTTAAAAGAAAATTAACTTTTAAAAAAAGAAAAGAATAAAAGAAAATAAAAAATTGCAAGAATTAGAAAACATATAAAAGTTTACAAAAATAAAAAGAAATTATTAAAAAAAATTGAAAATTCATGTCCTTACAAGATCTTAGGACAAATGGGTATCTCCCTATGACTCAGTTGAAGAGTGAAGATACAAAAAATGGAACAAGCCTAGCCATGGATCAAGGTATCGATGGAGTTTCTAGTTACTAGAAAATCCTTAAAAGATTTCACTTATTGCATGATGACCAAAATTAACTTATCTAGACAATTAGAGTGGTAAATCTTCATGGTGCCTAAATGGAAAGTGGAGTGGATAACGTAGGATTCTTTCCACAATGTTTGGAATTTTTTTCATTAAGGGACATGTATGGGGTTCCAATGGAGAACCTTATCTCATGGTTGGAAGTTCACTTTTTATATTTTAGCATTGTGGCATTGTTTTGTGTGTGCCTTATACATTTTGTTCATCATAAGGGCTACTTGTCTATTTTTTTTCTAGAATGTTGAGGTTCATGAGATATTCTTTATTTGCTAGACTAATTTTGAGTTTAAGTTCATAAGTTGTGTTAAGTGTGCATAATTCTACTTTTATTAGAAGTTTTGATAGCTTACCGTACACCAACTCATAGAGAGAGTAGCCTATAAGGAAGTTCCAAGTGGAGTGGTAGGCTCATAAGGCATCATTAAGTTTCATGCCCTAATCTCATATATACCTACTAATAGTCCTAGTTAGGATTCATGTGATTTTTTTATTTGTTACTTCTAATTAATCATTCTATTAGGGACAATATGGTGTTGTTATTTTATCTTCTATTCCTAAGCATCTCATTAATTATCTAAAAGTAGCTCCTATAAAGTGAGTTTCATTATTAGGAATTAGTGTCCTAGGCATACCAAACCTATTTACTACGCTTTGTTGAAATAAATTGATTGTAGTCATGGATGTACAATCTATAACTACTGTAGCATCTACCCATTTCATGAAATAGTCCATTGCAATGATGATGTAGGATTTCCTATTTGACATGGGCATGATGGAACTCATAAAATAAATTATCCATAAATTGAAATATTTTAATGGCTAGATCCATTGCTAAGAACCCTTCAACCTTGTAGTTATTCCTTCATATCTTTGGCACTAGTCATAGGACTTGATAGGTTAATGTGCATCTCTAAAGATTATGGGCCAAAAGTATTCTTCCATGAGAATTTTGATGATCATTCTCATCATTGTATAGTTATCTATAGTGACTGAAAATGTCAATGCCTGGAACACTGAGAGTTTCATAGGCACACATCCTAACCCCAAGTCCATGTGAGGGCCTACTCGAGGTAGAGATAGGGTGCCCTGAATAGTCTTATTGATCGAACAAGGACTTATCATATGTAATCAAGGTGTAGCATGGTTAGCCACGATGCTGATGCAAAATGGTGCTAAGTGTTTAAATGGTTTCAATGGTGTTAGTGGGTGTGAGCATTGTCAAAATTTTCAGTGAAAAATGAAGGTGCCAACGTGCGGGGATAGCTACCCAAGCACAGCTATGTGCTAAAATGGTAGCAAATGCAAATAAAGGGAGAGAGAATGAAACACCACCCCAAATGAGGTTGAGTGTAGTTAACTCTAGAAGGGGTTAAAAGGTATGTAGTGTACAACAAGTATAGTGGACAGCGTAGTCATAGTCTCAGGAGTGTCTGGCCATGAAGACTGACATTCCACTGTGGTGGCTATGCTTGTCAAGCTGGCTACCACAGTGTGCAGTAGGCTGTAGTGGTTTACGACGGTATGTGACTTTGCCTCTCTCCAACACTAGGATGCCAATGTCAAACAACTCAAATTTTTGCCAACTTGCAAATTTTCCAACCTTGAATCTTTCTCAATGCCCAAATTTGCCAACCTATTTCAATTTTTCCAACCCCTAAAAGATTGAGGGCAGAGGTATTTATAGGGCTAGGTTTAGCATGAAACATAACATGGCTTCCATGTGGTAGAGGGGACAATTGGGACTATGTTGTCACCCAACTACACTTTCCACTAAGGCTGGTGGTGCTGTGTTTTTTTGTGCTTTTCTGGACTCTACTAGACTGTGAGACTATGACTAAGCTACCAGCTGCATGTATATGCGTCGAGAGGACCACAATGTACCTTAAAAAATGCAACTTTGGAGACTACGCTCCAAGACTATGCTCTCCACTATCTTGTGTGGGGTTGAGCATAGTTACAATTTTTGGAACAAAATGGATACAAAAAAGATGAATTTTTCTAACTACACTTGTTGGAGATGAGTTGGAGATGAGCTAAATGTCAATGCTACATTGTGGAGGCCTTTGGAGGCTGTTCTAGCTAACTACACTTTGGACTAGGGGAAAGTGTAGTCCACACTTCGAAAAAATTTTGCATAAAATGGCTATGTACTAACTACGCTCTCCATGGGAGGCTAACTACGCTCCTGACTAGGGGTGAGCGTAGTCCCAACACTTGTCAAAATTTTCAAAAATTGGCTTCCAGTTGACTACACTTGACTACGCTCTAGGCTAGTGGAAAGCATAGTCTCAACACTTAGAAAGTTTTGTGCCCAAGATGTCAAATTCCAACTATGGTGGTGTTTCATTATCTTCATAAGATTCCTTATGTGTATCTTGGAGAATTCTAGTTTGATTTTCATTAGACACACACCATCACACCAAGTCATCTACGCATACCTTATAGATATTTTTCTCTATCTTCATGTAGTGCTTAACTTAGTAAAGGAAGTGTATCCCGTTTAGTAGGAGCCTCCTGTATGAGTAAGTATAAGAAGAAGTTTGTGAGCATCATTTGGCTACTTCTAGTGTGATCATTATTGCCTTTTCAAAGAGGATTTCATTAGGAAATTTATCAAATGGAAGCTCTTCATTAGCCTTGTTGTCCTATCTTAACCAAAAAAATGATTTATAACAATGTTATTAGTTTCCTTTTTTTCAATCATGGTAGGATCAAGTTCTTATAGGATCACTAGCCACCATATGATATGGGGGTTAACCACTAGCTTATTCATCAACAAGCATATTACACTATGATTTGTGTGCATAAAGACTAGATATGAATACACATAGTGCTTGAATTTTTCTATTATCACTAGTTACTTTTCTATTGTGGTGTAGTCAATATGTGCACTTGAAATACTCAATCTTGTACAATGGATATAGTAGGGGCATTTTTAATCATCTAATTATATAAGAACATCTTCTAAGGAAAATTTGGATGCATCCATCATGATGTGAAATGGTTTGAACCAATTAAAAGCTTATAAAACTAGATTCTAGACGAGCTTCTTCTTTAGAAGTTATAATGCATGCTCATATTCCTTGGTACATTCTTCTTTGTTAGCTCCACTAGAGCTTTAGCAATCTTAGAGAAATTCTTAATAAATCTCCTATATTAGCTTGTGTGCTTNGAGAGGAAAAGGGTAAGAGAATCTAATCTAGCCTAAGTGCGACGAGNTCAAGAAATGATTAGACATCTTTCACTATTTTTGTCTGTTGTGTTATTCCTTAGATCACTTTTATCTTTTCTAGATTCACATTAATTTCTTTTTCTAAAATCTAGAGCTCTAAGATAATATCCTCCTAGACCATTAAATGGTTCTTCTACCAATTGAGCTTGAGATTGGTCTTCACACATCATTTCAACACCTACTTCAAATAACCTAAGGCTAGTTCAAAATCCAAACCATAGGTGGAAAATTCATCCATGAAGATCTCCACACAACTTCCAATATATCACTAAAATATGCTAAGAATAAGACATTGAAAAGTTGCAAGTACATACATAGGCAAAAGGAATTTTTCTTATCTGTAAAATTCCCACAAGGATTTATGAATTTTGTATTGGCCTAGTTGTTTATTTGGATTTAATTGTAGCCATTATAGAAATCTAAGCCATTGTAACATTTATGAACTACAAAGATATTCAATACTTGGTCCAAAAATGGTAATGGAAAATCATACTTAAAGATTATGATGTTGAATAGCCTAAAGTTAATATAAATTTGTCACTATACATCTTTCTTAAACACAATAATGAGTGGGCTCATCCACTCATTATCTACTATAAGATAGATGAATCTAGCCTTTAAGAGCTTCTCCACCCCCTTTTTCACTACTTGTTTTAATTAAGGATTCAATATCCTCTACAATTGTCACTTGAACTTAATGGAGATTCTATGTAGATTCTTTATTAGCATATGCATGGATTAATACCTATGCTTTCATCATATGACTAGGTAAAGGCTATTGGCCACTTGTTTACTACTTGCAGCAACTTCTGCTTTTGTTCCTTTGTGAGTTAAGAATTTATGATTATAGATTTATCATTTTTTAGAAATACATATCCAAGGGATTCTAGTAACATTTTTAGTTCCAAGGATTCTAGTTTAGACATTTTAGAAATTTCCAACTTTCCTTAATTTGTGTATGCTTTCTTTTTAAGTTCTATATCTAAGAGTTGGTGTCTAAGCTATTCCATTTCATTCATTTTGTTAATGTAAGCACTTTTAAGAACTTCTATCAATTTCATATACATTGTAGAGTTGAAGCTATCATCTTGTATCAACCACTTTGTGTTCTTTTATTTTGTGGTTGCTACATACAAGCACCTTTGAACATTGGCTAGTTTGACATATGATCAGCATGTGATGATAGTTCTACTTCTTAGTGTCAAAATTTTTTACATGTAGTTTTACCCTATGTTTCTATACATGATGCATGGAACTTTATTCTTATCTATTCTCTCATGATTCCTAGCTTGACATCAATTGTGCTTAGCTAAGCTCTTTCCATGATGATAGGAAAGTCACCCTTGCAATTATCCACATGGATTACTAGGAAACTAACAAGATGGAACCAACCACTAATGGTGTGGTGGTCACAATATCTTTCATCAATTCCAAGGGAACAATGATGGACTAGTCTACAAGATCTAACATGATGTTGCATTTCTAAAGTGGTGGTAGGTTCCAACTTTATACATCTCTTGAGTAATCAAATTAACTTTGAAACCTGAGTCTAGTATAGCCTTGTATGATGCATTTTCTATAATCTATAAGTAAATCAAGAAACTTCTTATATCATTTCTTTTTTCTAGGTAGGTGTCCTACCTTGTTCTAATCTATAACTACATTAGTGAGCATAACAATTTATACATTGGAAACATTTTGGTTCAAAGATGACTCGATTGATATCAAAGAGATGGTTCACATGCCTATGATTGTTTTAGTGGATTGGATGGTCTAAAGAATGGCCTTTTCAAGGCTTTTTTATATATTTTCTTAAGTTATTGATGAGTGGCGAGGTACCCCTACACTCAACCATACGAAACGAGCGTCGCACACGTGATCCGGTCGAACTCCGCAGATGGACTAGTTGTGGCACCTAGATAGTTAGCCTTAGGTCGCAGTTCGCTGTCTTCCCATCTAGACTAGTTTTGCATATGTCACGTCTGGTTTAGTCTAGATGAGGTGTATGATGT
>MNCI01001365.1:69319-88375 GCA_015680685.1 Gnetum montanum
GAGTTGAGGGTTGAGAAACTAATTACTAATTCTAACTAATGACTAAGTCTAAATTACCTACCGTTAGCATCCATTCCCACTTACCATACACACCTTGAACCGATGCAACCGCGGCTACCAAACGCTAATCGTTGTTGGGATCACCACGTGTAATGCACGTGCTCGAAGTGGTCGTACTGAGGCACTTAACTAAGAGGAAAGGGTTGAGAGAATCTAATCTAGCCTAAGTGAGATGAACAACCGATTCCTTGACTAACCATACACATCTTGGTGCACGACTACCACTAGGATTACCAAGCGTAGATCCTAGATACACCACTGGGTTACCAAGTAGTCACACTTAGATGCTCATAATCAAGTCATACTCATACCACGTTGCAATGAGCAGCCGATTTCTTGACTATCCGTACACATCCTTAGATGCTCGTAATCAAGTCGTACTCATTTCGCATTACTAAGAGAAAGTAGTAAATAATATTAAATAAAATCCTATTCCATGCACTGCAAGGTTTATCCAGGAAGTTCCTCTTTATTACCATACACAACTTGTGTTCAGGTACAATGTTGCTCGAATAAAGATCCGTTCACTTTAGGACTCCTACTGCGGGCACATGGAAAATATTCTATCTCTGGAGTGATCAAACTACTAGAGTTTCCCTACTTCTAACCCAGGATGAGGAAACAAGGGAGAGCCACCTCTTATTTATAGACTTGGCAACAGACTACGATATCGCATATGCGATATCACAGGGGAAGATGCGATATCGCGGCTTATGCGAATTGCGTCTCATCATAGACCAAGCATCTACCATTACTTTGTTAACCTTCAATTTTCTTTAGTTAAATAAAATCTGAGACATAGAAATAGATATGATGTATAGCCTAAAGATCTATGTGGTATTATTATCATTACATGTCAAGTTATAGACTTAGGTAAGATTCATTTGTCCAAGCTAAAAATTCCTAAAACATATATTATAATCTTGCAAAACTTTGAATATAAATAGAGAATGGAAATTGATTATAGAAGTAGGGAATACTGGCAATAGGGTTAGAAAGTATTCCCCATGTAACCATGGCTAGTAGTTAGTAAGTTATCCAATCTATTATATTATTTGGTAGGATGGAGACTATGATTGGGATTGAGACTGAATTAGAAATTAAATCTAAAATTTTGTTCTGTAACGCTACTTTTAAATCTATCTCCTTTACCAATAGGTATACATTTTAGATCCATTTGACACCTAAAGCTAGACCTAAGTGGATCTTACATAATGCAGTAGGATTCATGAAACATAACCATGTTGATAGTTGGAGGAATTCAATCATCATCTAGGTATTTAGGTTTAGATAGTTGGAGTTAAATTTTAGGTTCTTCACATGTTGTATAAAACTTAAGTCTTTGACCATTAACTAGGAAAGTGGACTCACTATCTTCTAAGATTGTGATTTTAACACTACCATTAGAATAGACTTCAAGAACCTAATATGGATCTTCCCATGTGGAAACTAATTTCCCTAAAAACCTATGAATTCATATATTACAAAGATAGACCTTATAACTCTTGTTAAAATTTTTCTTCATTATTGAATTTGGTTTGCTTTTTAATGGTACGCTGCTTATTAATTGTCCCAATGCATACTTTATCAAGTTCATTTAGTTATATAAGTCATTCTTCCATATTTAATGCCTCATCAAACTCTATTCATTAAGCCAAGAATCCATAATGGTGCTTAATTTTAATAGGTAATAAACATTGTTTGCCATATACTAGTTAGTAAAGAGAAAAACTAAATCTAGATTACCAAGATCTTCAATATACCCATAAGGCATCTTAGGTTTCCAACCCAGTCATTTCTTCTTATATCTAACTATAGCTCTATTTGCATTTTCAACTTGACCATTAGTTTGTGGATGATATGGTGTTACTAGTTTATATCGAATTCCATAAGACTTCATAATATGTTTAATAGTTTTATTAACAAAATAAGTTTGTTGATCACTAATTAAGTCTCTAGGCATCTCAAACCTTGTTATAACATGTTCACGAAGAAAGGAAATTATTATCTTTATGTCATTAGTTATGGTAGCCTTTGCTTTACCTTATTTAGTAACATAATCAATACAAACTAGACTATAGTGGTTTCCTTATGATGGGGGAAATGTCCTAAGAAACCAATTTCCCATACATTAGATGGTTTAAAAACTAATATAGGTTGTTGAGGCATTTCATATCTTTTGGAAAGTGACCCAACCCATTGGCAGTGGTCATAAGATTTGGTAAAGAGTTAAGTTCATCTTTAAAGAAGGTCTGCCAATAAAATCCAATATGTAATACTTTTACTTCTATAAATTTTCCACCAAAATGCCCTCCACATAAATTGTCATGACACATTCTAAGTATCAATTATTATTCCTACTCAAGAACACATCTACAAGTGATATTATCTACACATGGTTTATATAGATAAGGTTCACTCCAATTATATTTATCCACCTCACTTAAGAAACTTCAATTTTCATTACCATTCCATTGAAATGAAGTTTCTAAGGTCACCAAATAGTTTGCAATGTTGACATACCATGGTTCATTTTGCTGTAAATGAGTTTTCATCTAGAAATTTATCATTAAGAGAGCCTGGTATTCTAAACTCTTTTAGTAAGACTAATTGTGAAAGATTGTCAACTACCACATTTTCTTGTCCTTTTTTATCAAGAATTTGCAAGTCTAAGAGACACCATCATACTATTCTTGAATTTTCCATTTTCTTTGTGACCAAAAACTTAATAGTAGAGTTATCTGTATATGCTCAAGTTTTGTAGCCTACAAGAAAGTGTTGAAATTTATCTATAGCATATACTATTCCTAGTAGTTCTTTTTTAGTGGTGGTATAATTAATTTTATCATTGTTCAAACTTTTGAAAATGTAATAAATAACCTTAGGTTTTCTCTTGGCTAATTATCCTAATACAACTCCTATGGCTATATCACTAGCATAACACATTAAATCAAAGGGAATTTTCCAATTTAAAACACTCAAAATGGGAGGTGTGGTAATTTTCTCTTTAATATTTTGAAAGACTTTCTCATAATCATTATTTCAATGAAATAGACCTTCTTTTTCAAGTAAATACTATAGTGGTTTAGCAATTTTTGAAAAGTCTTTAATAACAGGCCTATAATACCCCACATGTTCTAAAAAGGATTGATGAGATCTAATATGTCAGGCAACTTCGTCAACACATTCCTATTAATGAAGCATCATTGACGCATCTTAGATGCATTGACACATATATGTCAATGAGGATGTGTTGATGCATTAACCAAAAATGCATCTTAGATGCATTGACATAGCCTCATCAATGCATCCTTGTCAACATATCCTCATCGACATAACTAAATGTGTTAACACATCCCCATCGATGCAATGCCTGTATTTGCCTATAAATATGTGAGCACCCACCATGTATTTGAAACTGTTTGGTCAGTAGTGTAACCAAACTCTTGCAATTTTATTTCGTAATCTTAGAAAACAAAGTGCCTACAGTGTGGATTTGAGATAATTTTATGAAGTCTTATTCAAGTGGCATTGTACCTGGACACATTCCATGAAGGCAATAAGATCAAGATTGATTCATATTCATTGCAACACTTTGACTTAGAATAGATTTACTTTTAATGTAATTTATTTTCCATGTAATTAGTTAATACTTACATTTTTATGCACATTAATCAATTAGCAAAATGAGCATGACTAGTTTCAAACATGAACACATATTTTCTTGGTAATCTCAATAGTGTTATTACTTAGTTTGCCCAGTAGCATAACACTTGGTAATCCTAGCAATGGGTACATGAGTTCAAGATGTGTATGGCAAGCTAGGAAAAAATACTCATCATCCTTAGGATAGTTTAGGATTTTATTTTATTAATTAATTAGATTAATTAATTTATTTCTATATTAGTAATCAATTAGTTTAAGGGTTGCACAACATCAATAATCATATGCCTCACTCTAAACTAAACAATACATGACCAAACTACCACTAGTCCAAGTGAGAAGACAACAACCTACAATCAATGCTTAACAATCTAGATATCACACTAGCCCCATCCACAAAATTCAACTAGATTGTGTGTGAACACTTGTGATTTTTATGGTTGGGTGTAAGGGGTATCCATCCACTCATCATTGGCACCGTTGCCAGGGATGGTGCTAGTTATCTAGATTACTTATATTATAAATAATTGCTGTAAAAGCATTAATGATTTATCTTTTTGAAAATATTAATATTTTAATTCACATACATGTTATCATATAAGAACGTGTCTCCTTCACATAGGGCCTATCATCCATCACATGATAAGAACACTAATACTAGTAATGATAAGATTTATATTGACAAGAATTGAAGTGAACCACTATAAGCAAGGGTCTCATATGCTCATTCTAATCCTTACTATATTCAAAGAGTACATTCAACTGATGTAGATAATCCTAGAGGAGATGGAACAAGTCCTAGAACAAGGAGGGCCTCAAGGTCTAGAACCTCCTCTAAACCTAGAAGAGATAAATCAAGGGACCATAGGAGGAGATATATGAGCCATGATGATTCTCCAAGTTTACCATCTTCCTCTTCCTCTTCAACGTCCAATTTTGATGAAGATGAACATAGGTATAAATATAGACATACATTAAGGGATCAAGATAAAGATAGAAATAGAAAGAAAAGGTAAGAAGAAAGACATCAAAGTGAGCATAAATGAGATCATCATAATCAGATAAATAGAAATAGATATTATCATAAGGATATGTCTAATGATGAATAATCCTTGTTTACTACTAGAAGCATGATACAAATAACATAGGCAATTTGAATACCGCATAGGCATCAAAGGGAAAGCTGCATTAAAAGGCTTGATATGAATAACATTCCTAAATTTGAGGGAGTCTATAATTCTAATCCATAACATTATTTACAATCGTACATGATGCCTATGCCTTTCAAAACATTGAAAGTAAGTGGCAAAAGTTTTAGCTCTTTCCTAAGACACTAATAGAAGAATATGAAAGTTGGTATAGATCATTGGAACCAAATTTAACACACTAATGGTCTACAATGCTTGAGCTCTTCAATGAGAAATACCAAACCTATGAAAAGGTGTTCAATCTAAAAAACAAATTCAAGGGTGGAAACAAAAAAATCATGACTCCTTGGATGTAGCCTTGGATAGATACTATCCTCTACTATATAGATTTCCAAGCCATGGTTTTTCTCAAAAAGAGAAACTCATCTACATCATAGATGGGGTTCATAATAAAATGAGGGAGACACTTGGTATCTATTCCCAAGGGTGATTATCAGAATTGAGAGTCCATCAAATACAAATGCTAGTTGAACAAGTGGAAAAAGGCGAAGGAGAGCTATGTAAAAGAAAGAGTGTAGAGGAATATAAATGGGATCCAACTCTTCATGAAAAAGAGGTCCATATTTATGATCAAGAAAAAGAGGTAGCCCTTGATGAGCTGATTTCACACAAAACCATGCCAATATGAAAGTCTATTGCTAAGATTGAAGCAAGGATAGATAATATTTGGGAATTGATTAAAGAAAACATTATAACCAACTTGAAAATCATAGAGGAAAAGGTAAAGTAAGTAGGATATAGTAATCAAGACAAGAAGGAAAAAAACAAGAAAATAGATAAGGACACTTATTGGAAAAAAGGGAAAATAGTTGTAGCAAAAGAGGTTTTAGACTCAAATATAGAGGAGGATAATAAATGTGACATATGTCAATATGAACATCCAAAGGGATATTGCCCAATTATGTTACATCTATAATAGTCTTGGACTTTTTCTTTAAATTCTATGTTCATAAAAAAGCAAATGCCTAGGAGATTACCTTACCCATGAGGTAATTATAGACAATCCTATAACCAATGGTACTATCCCAGTGGGACTTCTTGGAAAAACCTACAATTGTGGGGGATGTCATAAACAAACCAAAAAGACCCTTATTGTCAATTGGACTCTTATGGATACTATGTTCAACAACCTATTTCTCCAAGTGGTTCTACTTCCCATGCTCAAATTACTCCTACTAGTCTCCTGAATACCATCAATCTGTAATATCTCCTATGGAATCAACATCTCATACCTCTTATCCTCCATCACATCCTCAATACTCTCATACTTCCCTCAAACATATGTCACCACCAACAATGCAAAAAGGATTAGCACCACAACCTCAACAGAAGAATGCCACTTGTGTCATGAACATACAAGTGAATGATAATGTTAGTAGATCTCAGCAAAAGTCTAAAAAACATCCTCTATTTAGAACAATTTCCATACATATGAATAAAACTAGTAGACCTACTAGCTCATCAGAACAAGCACAAGGACAATCTAGTGTAACCCCCTTCCTCCCAAAAATAATGTCTCCTAATCCTATGCAAAAGCCAACAACCATTACTACTCTAACCCTAAACATAAAAAATAAGCTATCACTATGGAGAGATAGAAATTTTCATGCATTACTAATAATGATAAAGGATCCATTTGTGGGCCAAAAGTTCAAAATATTCCCGCAATCCCTATACCAACCCACAACAAACTTAAGGAATAAGTGTGTGTGCAAAACCAAGTCTACATAGTAGCCACTAAAACAAAAGATACCCAGTGGCTCAAGAATCAAAATACCAAACTATTCACAAGATTCATGGAAATAACTAATTCACTTATTAGTTCTAGTCCTAAGAAAATGAACCAAACAGAGAACATATAGAATAACATCTTACACACTAACTATACACCAAACGAAGATGTTAAACAAGGAAACATAAGAAATAAAATAGAAAATAAACAAGGAAACATGTCTAAAATCGTTAAAAAGAAAAAACCTTCTAGTCTAGATAAAGATATGTCTTCAAATGATCGAAACGTGATTAACATCAATGTCAAATGTGCTACCAAGCAAAAAATTAAATAATTAAAGATGATAAATGGAGAACTTATGGTGTATAACCAAGAGAATCTACAGTCAATTTTCTAAATGCTCTCCCATGAGTTTAGTCATGAGGGAGATGCTAAATCTTATATCAAGAACTAATAAGTTTTTTTTTACAATTTTTTATCAATTTTCTATTTCTTCAAAAAAAATTCAATTCTTAATATGTTTTCTATTTCTTGTTATTTTTCTTTTCTTTATAATTTTCTCTTTTCTTGAGTCATTTCCTTTATGTTTTAAGAATGTCTACTATGTTTTTTTTTTAATAATATTGACAATCATGATGTAGAAGTTGACACGATGTGTTGGTTCTTTGTCCTATTCTATCAAAATGACTAGGTAAATAATTGTGTAAAGCAGTGAGACCACATCATCCATCCCTTCAGTTCTATAAATGAGAGGTCTTTATCATGAAAGTAATATGGTTCTTCTTACTAAAACTAAAATTAATTAATGATCATTATGCCTTGAAGAAAGAGGGAAAGACTCAGTGGGAATGCCAAAGGATGTGACCTCAAGGGGATTTATGGGTCTTCTTAACTTCCTTCTTGGGGCCTATGACTCCTCATGGAACATATCATTACTTCTATTGTCGACCAATAAATAAGAAGCATGTCTTTGCATGGTGTGATTTCCAAAGAAAAGAAACATAAAAGAAAAAATAAAAATAATAATAAAAGACACAAGAAAATAAAAAAAGAAAAAGAAAAAAGCAACAGGAATTCAAAGCACATCCCTTAGACATAATATTGAGCTACAAGCATTGGTTATGGATTGAAAATACATGTTACCCATGCTTGAAGGTACCCCTTTAACTAAGGCCCTTGCTTCCTTCCTTATTCTCTTTTATTCTCTTTTTGGAGTGATGTTCATTCTCTATGGTTATTTGTTATGGGCTCATGACCATAAGCAAGAAAGGACACATCAATGCAAGGCCACTATTAATGGTATGGACTTGATCTAAAACTTGGACGAATAGGTATTATGGTCATCTTAATCATAATTAACATGAGAACCTATTACAAACATGGTTAGTTACCTCACGTCCTAATCTATGTAATCCCTTCTCATCCCATTATTCACCTCATTGCCACATGCAATTATGAGCCTAATGGTTTTGTATAGTATAGTGCAAGATCATAACCAAGGTAATTGTGTGTTATTTGAAAAAAAGGCATGATCTACATTTGACTTCTAAGATGACCATGAACATCTATAGAAGTGGTTATGCAAGGGCATTATGGCAGGAGCCTACTTTCAAGAGGATCCACTAACATAACTTTTGTTTATCATGGCTCTGAACCAAACTTCACATCTTCAAGAACATCATGGATAGCTTCTTTGAATTTATGCATGATTTTGTGACCAAATTCTCATCAATTTCAAGTTATCTTTAATACTTTTATATTTCAATTTCCTCTAAATTCAAAATTTCTTAGCCATCTTGAGAACCAGACCTTTGGTTTTAATTATTTTAAAACTTTTAAGCTTCCAAAGTCAAGCTCATTTATCATGGGGGCTAAGGATGCAATTTTTGAATTTTTTCTAACACTCCATTTTTGAACATTAGGGTAACTAATAGTAAAATTAATCAAAATGACTTGAACAACTTGATTATTTTAGTTACCTAATATCCTTGGGAACATTATTTCATAATCACCTTAAGCCTAAATGCTAAACTTTTTTCAAACTTTGAGCTAACCAAGGATCTGAAAAGGGTTAATTATTAAGGAAAATTTACCAAAACTAACATTGAACCTTTGGTCATTGCAAGTGATGCTAAAAGGAAAGCCTAAGGTTAAAGCTCTTTTGCAACGCAAGGAAAAGAGGCCAAGAGGAGGATAGAGGAGGATATGCCCATGGACAAATACCATATACAAGGATTATAGCTCGAACATCACATGTTTGGTAGACCCATGGAATGATGAAAAGAAATTTTAGTCCATCCTTCAAGAATGTTTTGCATAAAAGAAAAGCATCAACATAACAATCAAGGTTGGAAAATCTACCACCATGAGCGAAAACAAGAAAATTCATCTTCGACAGATATTTTGACGACCTTTGTAATTTTGTAAACTTTGTTGTCTTTCTAGTCTCTTTTTCATTTTGTAATACATCCACTCAGATAAAATTTTGTAATGCAACATTCCACTTTTGTAATGGTAGTGAAGTTAGTCTTGGTAACCCCACAATTTTTGTAATGAAACTTTATCCATTTATATATAACTTGAGGATGAATTTTTAGTTAGTCATGGGGGTATGATAAGACTTGATATGTCAGGAAACATTTTTAATGCATCCCCATTGTTGAAGCATCACTGACACATCCCTATTGATGCATCTTAGATGCATCGACATATATATGTTAATGAGCACATGTTAATGCATTAACCAACAATGCATCTTAGATGTGTTGATGCAGCCTCATCAACACATTCCCTCCAATGCATTCTTGTCAACGCATCCTCGTTGACATAACTAGATGCATTAACACATCTCCATTGATGCAATGCCTACATTTTCTTATAAATATGTGAGCACCCACCACATATCTAGCACCATTTGGTCAATAGTGTAGTCAAACTCTTGTAGGCTTATTTCGTAATCTTAGCAAATAGTCAGTGAGTGCCCATAGTGTGGATTTGAGTCAATTGTATAGAGTCTTATTTGAGTGGCATTGTACCTAAACATATTTAATGAACAAAAATAAGATCAAGACTAATTCATATTCATTATAGCGCTTTAACTTAAAATAGATTTACTTTCATTGCAATGTATTTTCCATGTAATTAGTTAATATTTACATTCCTATGCATGTTAATCAATCAGTGGAATGAGTGTGACCAGTTTCGAGCATAAACACATATTCTCTTGGTATTTCCAATAGCATTATTGCTTAGTTTACCTAGTAGCATAATACTTGGTAATCCCAACAATGAATATGTGAGTTCATGACATGTATGGCAAGCTTAGAACAAATACTCATCATCATTAGATAGTTTAAGATTTTAGTTTATTAATTAATTAGATTCATTAATTAATTTCTATATTATTATTCAATTAGTTTAAGGGTCACACAACATCAATAATCATATGCCTCACTCTAAACTAAACCATACATGACCAAACTACCCCTAGTCCAAGTGAGAAGACAATGACCTACAATCAATGCTTAACAATCTAGATACCACACTAGTCTAATCCATAGAATTTGATTGGATTGCACATGAATGCTTGTAATTTGTATGGCTGGCCATAGGGGGTACCCATCCACTCAAGGATCTAAGAATTTGAATGTAAGTTGATGAGGGTAAGGCAATTATGACTTTTACTCTATTTTGGTCCATTTCAATGTCCTCTCTAGAGATGACATGACCTAGAACTACCCCTTTTGTAATCATGAGATGGATCTTTTCCCAACTTAACTTTAGATTTTGTTGAATGCATCTTTCTAACATTGATTCTAACCTATTTAAGATCTGATGAAAGGAATATCCAAATAAAAAAAAAAGCATCCATCAAAACCTCAACAAATTCTTTGAGCATATCAGCAAATAGTGAGGTCATGGCTCTTTAAAATGTGACTAGAGCATTATTTAATCCAATTTTCATTCTTCTAAATGCAAAGGTACCAAAAGGACATGTGAATGTAGTTTTATGTTAATCTTTAATGGCTATGGCTATTTAGTTATAACCACTAAATCCATCTATGAAATAGTAATATGAATGTCCTTGTAAATATTAGAGAATTTTATCAATGTATAGTAATGAGAAGTGATCTTGTCTTATGTATTGATTAACTTTCTATAATCCACACATACTTGCCATTTTTCATTTTTCCTAGGTACCATAGTTGTAGGACTAACTCATTTAGTATCTAAGATGGGATAAATTATCCCTTATCTCCATAGTTTAGTGATTTCTTCTTTTACAATTTGTTTCAATATGGGTTTAAGTCTTCTAGGAGGTATTCATATTGGTTTGGCTTCATCCTCAAAGTAGATATGATGTTAACATATGTTTGGAGATATTCCTTCCTTTAAACCTTCATAAGTTCAAGAAAATGCATCCGTTTTTTCTTATTAATGCATATAGTAGCTTACCCTCTTATTTAGTTGTTAATTCAAANGTTAATGCATATAGTAGCTTACCCTCTTATTTAGTTGTTAATTCAAAATTTATGATTAAATATTTATCCTTATCTAAAAATATGTATTTAAGGATGGCTGGTAGTTCCTTAGGTTGGATTGCACTTTGTTATAACGGTTTTTCTAATGTTAATGTGTCAAATCTAAAATCTAATAAGTAATTAATTTCTTTGTGAAGTTTCTAATGTTCTTCATTAATATGGTCTTTCCATTGATTGTTGAGAACCACTACTTCTTCATTATTAGCCAATATCCCCACACATACTTGCCATTTGTCATTTTTCCTAGGTACCACAATTATAGTACTAATTCATTCAGTATCTAATATGGGATAAATTACCCCTTCTCTCCATAGTTTAGTGATTTCTTCTTTCACAATTTGTTTCCTTGTAGGTTTAACTCTTCTAGGAGGTATTCATATTGGTTTGGCTCCATCATCTAAGTAGATATGATGTTGACATATGTTTGGAGATATTCCTTCCTTTAAATCTTCATAAGTTCAAGAAAATGCATCTGTTTTTCTTATTAATGCATCTAGTACCTTACCCTCTTATTCAGTTGTTAATTCAAAATTTATGATTAAGTATTTATCCTTATCTAAAAAGATGTATTTAAGGATGGTTGGTAGTTCCTTAAGTTCGCTTGCACTTTGTTGTAAGGGTTTTTCTAATGTTAATGTGTCAAATCCAAAATTTAATGACTAATTAATTTGTTCATAAAGTTTCTAATGTTCTTCATTAATATGGTCTTTCTTTTGACTGTTGAGAACCACTACTTCTTCATTCTTAGCTAATATCACCAAGGCCACTTCATAAATCATTTTTACTTCTTAACATCTTTCTAAAACATTCTTATTAAGGTTAAAAATGTTTAGGTTAAATGTCATATTGTTGAAGGATAGTTGTAGTAATCCTAAGTAACAAGGAATTATGGCATTAATGGTGGCTAACCAAGGTCTTTCTAGGATAACAACAAAACAATTCGAATCATGAACCTCTAGTATGAAAAAATCAATAGGGGATAATCCATCCTCAACCTTAATTATGATGTCCTTTACTTTTTCTAAGGATAATATTGGTGTACCATCTACCAAGGATATAGTTATGTTAATATTCTTGATGTCTAAAATACCTAGTTGTTAAGCTAACTTAGATGGCATGATGTTTATACTTACCCCTAAGTCTAGTAGTGCATTTTGAAGGTATCTATCCTTGATGATAATGAGGATGGTTGGAGTTCCAGGGTCCTTGTATTTTGATGGTATCCTCTTTTAAATAAGATTTGTTGTGTAATCTACGAAGTATACTTGGCATGGGATCTTTATCTTTCACTTTTTGGTGCATAAAGTTTTAAGGTACTTAGCATAAAGAGGAGTGTCTTAGATTTCTTAATACAATGGAATGTTGAGGTATATATCCTTAAAAATTCTTTCTATATGGTCCTCCCAATGTAATTTTTCAACCAATCTATTAGGGTATGGTGCTGGTGTATCCCTTGCCTTCTTTGATGAAAGTTCAAGGGGTATTGATGATGATGATATGGAAGAGGAGAAGGATGATGATGATCTTAAAGGTGTGTTCACTCTATCTACTTGATCATCATCATCATCATCTTTGTTATGTTCATTCTCTTCCTCTTGTGAATTTGGGTAACTAATGATTTGTGATGTTTCAATAAATGTTACTTTATTTTTAGGATGTAGGGATTCCTTTGTTGTTTTACCACTTTATGTGATTACTTTGTTTACTTCCTTTGTAAAATTAGATTAGGCTCAAGCTGAGATGATAGTTCTCTTCTTTCTAAATCTTGAAATATATGCCTAATCTCCTCTCATAGTTCACATAGTACTCCTTCTATGTTGTTCATCCTTCTATTTCCTCAATCATAAAGAGAGGGATTTCTAGTTTGAAGATTGTTTTTAAATGAATTAAATCCAAAGATTCCAAAAGTAAAAAAATTTTGGCCATATTTTTCCCTTCCTTGGTTCAAGTTTCAAGTTTATTGAAACATTTTTACAAATTCTTGAATGTGTTCATCACAAAAAGGTCATGTAGGGCAGTTATCTAAAGTGTGTTGTTGGCTATTAAATAAATCACAACAGAGTTAGTAGTGTGTTGATTTGGCACTCCTCAACAAGAATTTTTTTAATTCATCTACCTTCTTATTCAATTTCTTAGTTTCTTTACATGCTCCATGCATTAGATATGGCTTAGGCATCATTTACTTTGATCAACTAAGGAATCCAAGATCTACCATCTTACTTTAGGTGTGATTTTTAAAATGTTTCCTTCACAATCAAAATTTATATTTTATTTGCAATAAGGTAATAATCCTTCTACAAAAATTTGGATGAGTTGATGAGGTATAACTCCATGATGTGAGTTCTTTGAACACAAATCTTTGAATTTATCACAGGCTTATTTATAATCTTCATTCTCACTTTGTGAGAAACTCATCAATTTCTTTCTGAAGGAATATAGCTTATCCTTAGATGAGAAGCATTGTAAAAATGCATTTTTAAATTCCTCCCATGAATTTATAGGAATTCCAAGTGTTTGTAACTAAAAATCTACCTTATCTTTAAGAGTTGAATTAAATGCAACCATCTTTGTGTGATCCTCATCATGTAGTACTAGCATAGCAATTGTTATTTCAAAAATCCTCGAGTAACTAGGTCGTGATCATTCCTTTCTCTAAAGATGGGTAATAGATGAATACTTTTCACTTCTGCATCCCAACCAAGGAATAAACTAAAGATCCTAGTAGAATGTTGGTCGTTCTTTGATTTAATAATTCACCTATAGTTGTGCCTGGTCTTGGGGGAAATTGATTTCCTTGGTAATGAAGAAAGGATGGTATTTGGTTGGATGTAAAGGATCATGTACTAGATGCTGAGGGTTCAAATGTTGAAATGTTGATGGGAATTCCTACACCTAGACCACCTATCCATGTTTGACTTGGATGACTAAATCCAACTCCTATTGTAGAAGTTGACGATTGCATTAAGAAGAAAGGTCCCAACTTATTAACATTTATGCCACTCATATTGGTAAATAGAACTTGTTACCTTATAGGATTAGCTTTAATATTTGCTAAAAAACCTTGAGACACTTGGCTTTACCCATCATCTATTTCTACATGAGGTGTCTCAACGTGGGATTCCATTGGCCTAAAGAGAGAGATTACCAAATGATACAAAATTATATCACTGTAATTTTGTGGACTCTTTTGCTTTTTAAAAACTTTGTGGTGTGTTGACTGACAACTTGGTTTTAAATTTTTCTTTACTGTTTTGAGTTACTTGTGGTTTCTTAAGTTTATATTTGTCTAAAGTAAGGGAGTTTAGAGGGTTTTTTTTCTTATACTTTTTTAAATCTCCATCTCTCAAAGCGATGAAGTTATCTACAATATCCCTTTTGTATCTATTAGTAATCATCCTTCTTGGTTGAATTCCTTTAGGTCTTGGTGTTGTTTTATTTTGTTTATGTTTAGTTCCATTCATTCATTATTTAATTAGCATAAAAAGGATGGAAACTATTAAGTAAATAATAAATCTCACATCCATGCCCCTCATTTATTTAAATACAAATCAAAAGGGTACTAGAGATTTTAATAATTATTCCAATTATTCCTAACTATTTCTTTTTCAAAAGCATGTAAATAAATATTTTAAATGTAATAAAATAATTAAAATACCAAACCTTAGATTTTGATAAATTTCAAAAGAAATAATTTTTCTTTCTCTTTTCTTCAATCATGAAATCTATTTTGAGTAGGGTTCTTACCTAAATCTTCTAGATTCTGCTTGATGATGTTCCCTCTATTGTAAATCTCTTTGTGTGTTTCCTTACCCCATGCAAGAGGGATGTGATCTAACTTTTGCATTTAGAAGAAAACATTTTGCTCAAAGATATTTAGATTTAAAATTTTCAATAAAAATTTCTAAATCTAAATTTCCAAATCTAAACTTAAATATTAGAATTTTTCAATTTTATTTTATTTAGATCTAAAATTTCATATCCAAAATTTCCAAATCTGATTTCTCATATTTAAATTTTTAGATCAAAAATTTTTAGATCTAATGTATCAAATCTGATTTTTTTCAAATTTAAAACTCTAAGAGCTGAATCAAAAAATTTTAGATTTGATTTCTCAAATCTAAAATTTTTAGACCTAATTTTCAAAAAAAATCAAAAAGTTATAAGAAGAACTTAAACAAAAAAACACTAAAGAAGAAGAAATAAAAATCTCCTTTACTAATCTTTAAGAAAAATCCAATCAAGCTATTCTAAAAATCAAACTATTCTAGAAAATAAAAACTAAGAAAAGGAAAAGAAAATCATGCAAGAGTGTAAAACATTATTCTAACTAGTTGAATACCACTTACCTCCTTGGCAACTATGCCAAAACAATAAACTCTTCTATAGTTGGATCGATTATGTTGCTTATTCATCAAATCATCTATGACTCATCCAAATGTTATACTCCTAGAGTAAGCCTAGTGATTCATGTACCAAGAAGCAATGGTAAACTCAAGAGTTTATTATCTCTTCCCTTAACATTTCAACTTCTCTCTTGATCAATATTTGTCACCTAACAATCACTGGTACATTAACAAAACATGATTACTTTCTAACATACATCAAATATGCAAGAACTCCAAATTCTCTTTCATTAAAAGGAAATGACATTTGTATAAAATTTACAACCTTGACTCATACAAAGATAATTAGAAAAGGTCTGTACATGGATAAGACCCCTTACCTCACTCTAGTGTTGAGAAAGGATTGCCAACTTTGCTCATACAAATGAAATGAGAATAATAATATAAGAATGAAAAGAGAAATGGGAAAATTCAACAGTTGTCTTAAGGGAATGAGCAATTGGCCAATAGGAAAGCATAGACTCAGACTATCCTCCTCAAGTGCTAGAAATAACAAAGCCCAATACCTCAATTTATACAAAATTTGGATACATTTAATGGGGAGACAAGGACCATCAATGGGCCTTAAAGTCTTCACCTGCTAGGCAAGTAGCTTCAAAGTTTTCACTTATTGGTAGGTGGTTTCCCAAGTCTTCACCTACTGGACAGGTGACTCCCAAGGCATCCTTGTTGAATTTCTCCTTCAAACTTCATGTGTTAATGGTAAGTGTAGACCCTTTCTTTTCATATGTCAGATTTGACTAGTGTTTGTCATGGCCAAATTTGACCGACCATAACTTCATGTTAAGAATCTGTTTTATGCAAATCAAGGATTGAGATTAGTTAATTTAAATGTTTAGAACATGATGGTGTAGTTAAATTTTTTATTTGAAATCATTTAATCCTAATTTTTGGTCCTACAAAATAAGACATACAAAAAATATTATTGGTGAGAAAGGACATAATATAGATGATAAAAATTGACTAAAATATACTTACTAGTGATTTAATATAAAGTAAAATAAACATTAAACTATTAATACTTTAGGTGCTTATCAAGTACTCTAGAGAATAATAGTGGTAAGTAAAAACATGAGTGGTAGGGTTGTTGGACATAATATCCATAGGGATATTGCTGCCTTGGGGATGGCATCCCCCACAACTATCAATTTTGCCACTACTAGTAGGACTCTTGAGGTTGAGGTGGAGCCCTACTTAGATAATACTATTGATGATGATAGGGCTACCAGTAGTTATCTTAAGGATAATGCAACCTCCTTGGGGCTTTTTTCTTGATGAACTTCAAGTTTAATGCATAAGTTCTAGACTCCTATAAGTGTGACATTATTGGGTAACAACCATTTGGTTCGTATTGGTAACTGTCATAGCCATCATCATCTAACTCTAAGTCTTTGATTTCCTCTTCTATAACTTTTTTTCCTTTGTACTAGTAATAGTTCTTGCATGTATCTCTTCTTTCTTATATCTTTTTCCTTAGCTCTTTCCTGAATAGATTTTCCCTCCATAATCTTAAGTGCTATTTGAAATTTTTCATTAATAAAGTCCCACATTTTACTAACCTTTGCTAATAATTCAATAACTAATTTTTGAATGAGTAAGGTCTTTTTCTTCATTACCTTCTCTAATGATGCTCCTTTATTACGTTCATAGAGACATACCTTTTTTACATATTGACTAATCTCTGTAGTACTTTTCTAAACAATCTCTCTCTTTTAGTTTCTCTTCCTCTTCTGCCACTTGATTAATAATCATTTGCATCTAATAGCCTCTCATTTTAAATAGTCTTCCTTGGACATAGACCCCAGTAGTCTCTCTTGTAGTTGTTTGTTTTGAAAAAAGACATGGCCTAGGCATTTATGAAGGAGATAATAGTATCTAACCAAGGCTACATTAAGGAACTCACAGTTACCTTGCCTTCATTCTTAAATTTGCTTCCTCAAATTGCACCCTAAAGTATGTCTAATATTTCACATTGAACAATTTCAACTTTGTATTCTATCTTCTAATAGACTCCAATTCCAAAGATTGATACTAACTTTCAGTTACTTTTCGCATTGAACAATTTCAACTTTGTATTCTATCTTCTAATAGACTCCAATTCCAAGGACCAATACTAATTTTCAATTTCTTTAATAAGTGTCCTTGGAAATTTTTTCCATTGATTTTAAATATTTTGTAAGGTGTATGCATCATGAAATAAATCTTTCTTTGTTTATTCATGGCATTTTTGAGAAATAAATCTCTTGCATAAATAATGCTCAAAAACGCCATGAACAAACAAACAAAGAGCAAACTTGACTGAGAGGGTAAAACTAAATTAGGTAAGTGGTAGAGAAACAGAGGGATGAGTGATTCCGTTTTTAGTTATCTTGTTACCTCATCCAATAGTCGGGCTTGGTTAACATCATTTTTTTTAAATCAACTCGGCCAATATATACATATATATCTAAGCTAGTGGAGCGGTTTCACGAGCTATGAGTAGAATTTAATTGTTTTTTTATTTTTTAAGTTATTATCACTCTTTGCATTCCAAATAGTATATACTAGTAAACATAAATTGGTTAAAATAAAAGTTTATATATTTCATATATGTTGATGAAGGAATACATTACACAATTATTGTAACAAACATTACAGAGCTGTATAATAGGATTGAGCAAAAGGCAAAATACAATGATAAGTGTGAACTTAATATGCCTAATCCTCCAATTGAGCAAAAAGAACTTCCTGTGCAATTCTACTATGGAGATATTTAGCATCTGAAATCTTTCTGTATCTTTGCACATAAAAAGGATGATGAATTTTTAAAGAATCAATGGTCTTGACTCCAGATAATGCAACAAACATTAGACCCGTAAGTTCTCTTGTGTAGCGGTTTCATGCGCTATGAGTAAAATTTAATTATTTTTTTATTTTTTAAGTTATCATCACTATTTGCATTCCAAATAATATATACTAGTAAACATAAATTGGTTAAAATAAAAGTTTATATATTTCGTATATCTTGATGAAGGAATACATTGCACAATTATTGCAACAAACATTACAGAGCTATGTAATAGAATTGAGCAAAAGGAAAAATACTATAATAAGTGTGAACTCAATATGCCTAATTCTCCAACTGAGCAAAACAAACTTCTTATGCAATTCTACTTTAGAGATGTTTAGCATCTAAAATCTTTTTATATCTTTGCACATGAAAAGGAGGATGAATCTTTAAAGAATTAACGGTCTGACTCCAAATAATGCAACAAACGTTAGACCCATAACTTCTCTTGAACCAATGTGAATAGTAGCCTTATCTAGTGTCATTCCTTGAGATTTATAAATAGTCATGGCCCATGCCAACCATAATGGTGACTAACGAGATGCTCCTTAGACCACAGGTACAATTGGCACATGATGAGGATTACCATTATCAAAGGCACATCCGATGTAGGAATCAAAAT
>MNCI01001365.1:89234-112978 GCA_015680685.1 Gnetum montanum
GCTCCCCTGCAATAACTCTTTGGCTAGGGAAGATTTATAAATAATTGGTTATTTATGATTATGGCAAGACATGTGTGTCGGCAAAGAGCTCGTTGTCGTTTTCCTTGGCATTAGCTAAAATCATCACAGCATGATCTTGCCGAAGATCTTTCTAGGGTTTAGGCTGTCAGAGGTGCAAAAGTTACATTTTTAAAATTTACCAAGTTAACCATGTCATCCATTAGATTCCATCAATCAAAGAATATGTACATAAAGAAAAGGCCTCACTGTATGTGAGAAAGTAAGAAGAAATTATCAAATTTGAATTCTTTAAATCCTCCCAATAAGTAGGAAAAATTGTTAAAATTATGACCAAAGTCAGGCCAACATCTCAAATTAGCTAATAATTTTAATGTGCTAGCAAAAATGCTAACACTTTTACATTTTATTAAAATGCATATTGCAAACGAAAAAGCAATCACAATCGTAACAATTGAATGCATCTACTCCATGGTAATTGTTAAATTTCAAAGCACAGCCATAAAAATGATAAAACCTACCCAAAATATATAATGAAATAAAGAAAAAATGAACTTACAAATGTTACTTTACATTGAAAAAGGGTGTAGCAAAAGAAGATTACTTAATAGCAGAAAATTACAATTTCAGAATTCCCTGCCACTCCAGAAAACATTAAAAAAAGAACAGAACCAAACTTTGGAATGTTTTTGCATTGGGAATGCAAATGTATAAGAAAGCATGCTACGTATTGATGATAGAAGAGCTCAGCTTGAAGTAAAACTATGAAAATTGCACAAAATTATCAAAATGTAATGTTCAACACATTATAATTCATTATAAAAAATTAACAAAAACACACATAAAAAGATTGGCAGAAAGTTTGTTTCTAGAAAAAAATTCCAATAACCAAAGGCTATTGTTGACACAGAAACTTCAAAAAACCCTTCCCCTCAAGCTACAACTTCAACTATAGCCATTATCGTCTTTCCTCGAATGCCTCTGGCTCTACCCCTCATCCTACCCTTACCTGCAAAATTTTATGCTTAAAACATACATTCAAACAAAGCTACTTAAGAAACATATTGGCCTAATTCATATATAAATTTTATCCAAAAAAAAAGAAACCTAAATGAAAAGATCTTTTTAACTATTATAACAAAAATTGTATTATGATTGTTGATGATGTCTGCATGTCATGGCCCTCGATGTTAAACAAGGATGCAACAAAGACCGATTGGCTTACTGCCTTATTACTACCTTGGTTGAAGAAGCACATGTCGATGAACTTGTTATTGCAGCTGAAACATGGACAAGGTACCTTTCCAATGCTCTAGCAAAGCTCTGAAGTTAGCATCATCGAAGTTGGTTCAGTTGGGCCAAGTGGCCTACAGCAATAGTTGCAAACATAGACAAAGACAAAATGAAAATGAAATTCTCATTCCCATTCCCATTCTGCATTTGGTTGCATTTGACCTTTTTATGTGTGCAACAAAAATATGAAAAGCAATAACTCTTTGGTTCACATTTTGCACAACAAAAATACAAAAAGGTGTGGCTCTTCGATTCATGTTTTTTCTCATTTCATGGAATCTTATGTGGCGCATGACATGAAAGGCGACAAATGCACTCCCCCCATTCCCCCTATCCTGAGTTGTCCTCTCAGCCAAAATAATTAATTAGTTAAACATACTAAATAATGTATTTTAAAAAACCTCTCATAACAATTCCCTTGAACAATAATAATCGACTACAACAAATGGTTAGAAATACAAAATACTTCACCAAATTCACTTTTAAATAACAATAAGATGTTAGTGGTAAAGACTTCATTTAAATGCAACAAATCATAGGTTCATTTAAATGCAACAAATCATAGGTTCAATTTTGGTAGGTGATGCTAAATTATAAATTTCTAATTGGACTAAAACTACAAAACATGGATTCAAGCTAAACCCCAGTTACTCTCAAAAAGGTTAATCTTTTGTTTATCTACCTTTTGTTTATCTACCACTATGCAAGATTATCATTGAACCTCTGCGTAATAACTATAATATACCATCAAGTAACAAAAATAGCAACTAAAGAATAATAACGTGCAAGTACTCTGTAACTTTAATATTTAAAATTTAAGACATCCACGATGGACACATTTACCGAGTAACCGGTAGCATTAAATATATATTCTTATATGTTTCCGAATAAATGTTTATACACAGGTTTACCCGTACGTACCTTAAGGGAATCAAGTGTTATATTGACCCTAACGAAAAAAGAAATTTACATTTCAAAATTTAATAAAATGGTAATGAAATTTCTTTGGAAAAAGGCCTAAAAATTCAGAAAATTAAATAACTGCTTTGTATAACTGCTTTGTGATTTTAATTATCTAGGATCAGGAAAGAATGCCCATTTTGCACCATCACTTTCATTCTGCATATAACACAGAAACAACAAAATTAGTAGAATGTTTGGGATTAAAACCTAAAAGGAAGAAATATTATTGCAATTTCAATAAAGATGAACTAAACATTAATTTTATTAAATATTTTTTTGACAAGATATAATATAGATGAACTTCCACTAAAAAGACAAAACTAGAGCACTCTTCGTTGTACATAAAAGGAATAGATGCCCCAAATGCAGCAGTAAAAACTTAGATGAGTTGTATTGTATTGAACTATTAATCACTAATGGAAAATGCTATTTTCATAAACTATACCAAATTTAAAAACAATGTTAAAAAATTCCCTTCATTGTTATTTTTATGATCATTTTAGGTATGGGATCCTTTCCTTTTTTCTTTTTCTTTTTTTTTCCCCTACCTATATCGTTGAACATGTTACAAGATTGGATATGTAAACTAAACTGTAGCATACAAGAAACTATGGCAAACCATAAACCAATCCACATCTGTTATGTGGTGTATGCATGGTAGATCAAGGTATGCATGCCATACATATATGCCCATACAAAGTGCTCCAGCTTGAAAAAATTCCAAGTATATGTGATAATGGATACAAAATTTGTAAAATTAAGGAATCAAACACTCAACCTCGCACTTACTATTGCAATTGTGTACCATTGTTCTACACAAGTTGGTTCACACAATATTTTTTGTACCCGCTAGCAAGCAAGGGTGGGACCCAACCCAAGGACATGTATAAGCATGGTCAAGATGGTCATGGAATGTACATAGATGGGTTACATGAAGTGACCCATTAACCATTGTGGATCAGTTTATGGTTTTCCAAAAACTATCAACATGTTATTCTGATAAAATCCCATGCAGTAAATATACTTCCCTATGCAAATGATACTTGTCTTAAGTTTTCCCTTTGACAAAAGTCTATAAAATATGTTGCAAATTCTAGAAAATGTTTGTTTATATTCTAACCCAAAAGTCTATGTAAAGAAAACAAAAAAGATGATATGACATAATTGAAATGTAGGTTATAATTTTAAATTTGAGGCTACAAATGTAGAAATAGTGAACTCATTTAGATACTTAGGTCCCACTATATGAGTAATTACAAATAGGATAAATGTATTAAGGAGAGAATCATACGACAAATTAAGACTATATACAATTAAAAAACAAATGTAAAACATTAGTTTTATAGGCTTAGAAGAAAAAATTTTCAGATTATGATTTATCATTTATCTTACAGCATTGTATGCCTATACTGTATAAAGGCCAAGCCTTAGTGTAAAAAATTAACATGCTATTGAAATGGTGCAAAACATATTTTTATTAAGTGAATTGAAGGTGAAGACAAACATCTTATCATATGTTACTTTTGAAATGTGACTTACTCCCCTTAAAAGCTGAAGCTTTTTCTTAATTCACAAGTTATTCAAAATTTGGCAAAAACTAGGCAAACTAAATTTTTCAAAGTAGTTATTGAAGACCCCTTGGAAGCTGCAAACCTCTCTCCATTCATTAATTATATTTAAAATTTAGCAAAAACTAAGCAAGCTAAATTTTCCAAAGTAGTTATTGAAGATATAAAAGAACCAGAATGGTATTTCCAAGGGATACAATGCCTAAAAATATAGAATATCTCAATAAAGGAAGTGCAAAGTAATCCAAAATATATAGGCAAGTTAATTAAGAAACATGTGTTGGAAAAGTTATCATCAAATAAGGAAAGAAAATTTTACTTAGAAGCACATATTAAAGGTAATCAACTAGAATAAGAAATTTCTTATCTTAGGGCTAACATCTTAATCAGATCTCACAGCTTACTCAACAAGCTTCTTTTGAGTTCACATCAACTTAGAATAGAAAGTGAGACACAGATTAATCTCCCTAAAAAAGAGCACATATGTAGTTTATGTGGGTAAGAAACTCTTGAGAATGAGCATGTTTGTCTTACCTATCGTTTGATTGAACATTATAGTAAAAGTATACTACTAAAACAAAAAGTTTATATGATCTATTTTTGTTGTATCCAGTAATACTTAACCACTTTGTTAAATCTATATTTATTTTCTATGAGATGAATGTACTCTGTCCAATAGATATTCTTTGGTGTACAGATATAATAAAATCTTCTTCGGCTTCAGTTTAAAATAAAAATAACTTTTCAAAGAAGAAACTACTATAAATGAAAAAACAGTCTTCGAAACAATATTTCTTCATGACTTTATTGCCTACGTATACCACAAGACTTCAAAGATTTATTAGACAAGATTCAGTTCTAGATATTTCTTCTACAAAATTCTCAATATAAGCTACTGGAATTGGAACTGTGATCTGTAATATGCAAGTTAAAATTTGAAACAAAAACCTGATGATAGACAAAATTATTAAATAACCAATTTCATTTCACAAATATAATAATTAGCTAAATTAATACCATGTTACAGTACCGAATCACAATACGCATCATATATACTATTACCAACCTTAAACTTTTCATTTATATATTTTTCACTAAAGACATTTTACAGTATCCTGAGGCATCAAAGTGATCAAAGTTTTAAGATTACCAGCAAGATAGAAGATGATTCAGTGAGGGTTGTTAGTTAAGGTTTATGACTTGCATTATTCAGGTCAAAATTTTGATCTAATATGTTATGTTACAACAGATAATAGCTGAAACTAAACTGGTCCAGCAAATCCTATGAATGTGGGATTTGAAAAAATAAAAATAGTTCAATTCAGTTTAAACACATTGGACAGAAATAAGTATTAGCAGTTCAAATAAAAATAGTTCAATTCAGTTTAAACATCTTGGACAGAATTAAGTATTAGCAGTTTGCATTATAGAATTTTTTGGTATTAGAATTTAGCAATAAGAGGGACCACTGCTTGGAGTGATGACAAGATGTTTGTTTATCAAGTCATAAACCTAAGTTCAAGCCTCAGTGGAGCTACTCAAAAGAGCTTAGGCTTTTGTTCATCCAATGCCCTTCCAAGATCCTGCCTTGGCAGGATGAGTATTAAGCCTCTGGACGATGATCCATTTAGAATTTAGCAACAAGATTAAATATTATTACAACACTCAAAATAGACAAGTATTGAAAATAGTTTTCAAATCATATCAGGAGTTTGACGTTAAGGCTAAAAAACAAAGATTAACTATAGCCGTAGACCTTGTACTTTTTACACTCAACATTGACCTCACTAAAGTTTCGTATCCCAATTTTAATACTGCTAGTTTCTTCAAAGGTCTAAATAGAATATGTTTTGCTATTAATATCTCTCCTATAAAGTTATAACTGCTAAGACATTTTCAAAATAAATACATTTCAAAACTTTTGTTGCATTTGCATGTTTTAACAACACGATGACAAAAGCTTGTCTTAAAAAATTTTTAAACTATAAACTTTGTTATAAAAAGTTAAAGATGCATACATATTGAACCTTCAATATTGAATTTTACATAAGCCACTATTAGCATTATTTCATTTGGAATCGATAGAGTATGATTAATTGGTTGAGGCTTGTGATTTGAATTCTGCAAATCACAGGTTCAATTCCAACTAGTGATGCTGAAATATGAAGGAACCGTGATAATGTCTGAAATTAAACCAGTTTAATAGATCCCCACAGACTAAGACAACAACAAAATTAGTCAGTTCATTTTACTTCATACTTGGAAAAATGAAATTGGTTATTTAGCCTTTCTTAAATGCATTGGTGTACTAATTTTTACTTTAAAAAATACCTTAATTATATACTTACGAATTTATTTTTACTAAGATTTCTGTTATGTATTATGCAATTAAATTGGTTTTTACTTATTTATCAACTTGCAATTCAATATAAAATTAAATTCGTTTATATACATATCCAGCAACAAATATGGAAAAAATATTATTCAAATTAATAAAATTATCTAGAAGTTGCAGATGTATTATCTGAAAAAAAATATTAGATAAAAACTTATCTTACAGCTAATCGTGTTTCTCCTTCTCCTTCTTCTTCTTCAACTTTTACTCTCTTTGAAGGTTCCATAATAGATGGTGCAGCTCGTCTGCAGGTATAAAAGTTGCATGTAGTTAATAAAAACAATTTAATTGGTTATTTTTAAAACATTAAAATAACTAAAGAAATGAATAACAAACAAACACACTCTAAATATGTTAAGTTATAAGGGGGTTGTTTAGATAGAACCTTTAAGTTATTCTTGTTTTCAAAATCAATTACATTAAAGGTATGTAAATTTATTCATGCGTGCATGAAAAATAATAAAATATTCACAATTTAATTAATATGTTATTATATGTTTACCAAAGACAATGAATAAAGCTATTAAACAATCACTACTTTCAGAATATTATAATCTACATTTATGGGAAAGGTGCTAGTAGTACCAGCATGCGAAAGTCCACTGGATCAAGTTTAGTGATGAAGGCAATAGGTTTTTCCGACAATATGCCACAATTAGAAAAGCAAAAGATTTCATTCATTTTTTAAAAAATGAAAATGACAAGACTCTGTACAAGCAGAAGGTAATCCATGTTTCTTGGGTTTTTATATACGATTACTAGCCAAAAAGAAAGAAAGAAAGAAACATGGCCAAATTTGTAGGCTATTGAGAATATTATGAAAATTGTTAATCAAAAATTGAATGCTGCCACTTTGAATAAATGATCTACTCTATATAAAATTTAAAAAGCTGTCTTTGATATGCCAAATAATAAGGCTATAGGGAGTGTAAAGAATTCTCATGGACTTATTCAAGTGCTACTGGGACATGGTGCATAAAGACGTTGAGGATATGATCTTCCAGCTCTAGAGGTATGATCACAATTGATGCATTTTAACAGCACTCTCATAACACTGCTTCCTAAAATGGTGGATGCTGAGAAGGATAACGTTTTAGGCCCATCAGTGTATGTAATACATTATATAAAATCATAACAAAGTTCTTATCCAATCAAATAAGATGTGCTTAAAAAAATTAGACTGGATTTGTAGAACAAAGGAAGATTTTATATCAAATAATTTTGGTTCATAAGCTTTTGCATTCAGCTACTCGTAGAGGAGCCCTTTCTTACCCTCAAACTAGATATTAGTAAGGCTTTTTTACACAGTAAACTAGTAATACATAGATGGTATTCTTAAAATACTGGGGCTTTCTAGTCCTTAGTGTTCTAAAACAGTTAGGCGGATCCTGTATCCGTACTCCTCTTTATCATTGCAATGGAAGGTTTAAGTATCCTTCTCCCATCATCATCAGCGTATTAAATATTTAAAAGGTATCACTACTCAGGGATGTTGAAATTACACTCATTCTCAATTTGTTGACCTGATCCTGTATCCCTATTCCTCTTTATCATTGCAATGGAGGGTTTAAGTATCCTTCTCCCATCATCATCAGCGTATTAAACATTTAAAAGGTATCACTACTCAGGGATGTTGAAATTACACTCATTCTCAATTTGTTGACCTGACCCTCATTTTTATTAAAGGAAAAATAAGCCATGTGAAAACCCCTGAAAAGCAGTCTAAGTGAATTTATATAAGCTTCTGGGCTACAAATGAGAAGCTATATTTACAGCATAAATCTGGAAGAACAAAAATTAAATAATGTAAAATAAGTTATGGAATGCTTTATTGGTCAGCTACTCATTCAGTATTTGGGTATTCCTCTTTTTCAGGGAAAAATTATTAAAACATCATTCAGGACAAGTGAAAAGATTAAAAAGCATTTTGAAGGCGGGGCAAGCAAAAATGCTATTAAGTTATAATTAATGTCTTAATGCAGTTCTCATGGATCTTATTGCATATTTTAAAACTCTTTCAGCGAAAGGGACGTTGCGTGCAGTTACTTGGAAACATATTTGCAGGACTTACAAGGATGAAAGGTCAGGGACGCGTTGGATAAAGGAACTAAATTACTTACTGTTAATTAAGCTAGCCTCACAAGTCATAAAGAATGATGCTGTGAAAGGGGATGAAAGCTGTTTTTTAAAAGTATCTATATCATAATATGCAATTTCTTACCAATATACATACGAATGCTTTTTGTGAGGATTGTAAGCTATAAAACTTAACGTAAGACAAACAATTTCCCATAAAGTCTTGGCTAAGTAACCCCAGTAACAGATTTGATTTCATAAACGGTATCACAAGGATGTTGGAATTACCCTCATTCTCAATTTGTTGATGTCACCTTCATTTTTATTGAATTTGTTGATGTCACCTTCATTTTTATTTAAGGAAAATAAGCTATGTGAAAAACCTTGAAAAGCATTTTAAATGAATTTATATAAGCTTCTGGGCTACAAATTAATATGCAGGAAGGCTGTATTTACAGCATAAATCTGGAAGAACAAGAATTAAATAATGTAAAATAAGTTAAGGAATGCTTTATTGGTCATCTACTCATGCAGTGTTTGGGTGTTTCTCTTTTTCAGGGCAAAATTGGATGTTGGAATTACACTGATTCTCAATTTGTTACTGTCACCTCATTTTTATTAAAGGAAAAATAAGCTATCTGAAAAAAAAATCTAAAAAGCATTCGAAATAGATTTATATAAGCTTTTGAACTACAAATTAATATGCAGAAAAACTGTAAAACTGTATTTACAGCATAAATCTGAAAGAACAATAATTAAATAATGTGAAATAAGTTATGGAATGCTCTATTGATTATCTACTCATTCGGTATTTGGGTATTCCTCTTTTTCAGGGAAAATTGTTAAAACATCATTCAGGCTATTTAAGTAAAAAGATTGAAAAGCACTTTAAAGGCTGGCAAGCGATAATGCTATCAGGTTGCAAATTAATGTCTCCGGGCAGTTCCCATGAATCTTATGAATATTCAAAAACAACTTCAAGCATCTTGAAAGATAATTTCCTTAACAAAAGGGGCATTTAGGGCAGACTATTCATACAGTTACTTGGGAAGATATTTGCAGGCCTTACAGGGATGAGGGATAGGGGATACATCAGATCAAAGAACTAAATTACTTACATCTAATTAAGTTAGCCTTGTAAATCATAAAGAATGATACTGTAAATGGGGATGAAAATTGTTTATTAAAAGTATCTATATCATAATATGCAATTTTTTACCTATCTACATATAAGTGTTTTTGGGAGGATTGTAGGCTATAAAACTTAGTACAAGGTAAGCAATTTCCTATAAAATCTTAGCTTGGTAACCTAAAGTCACATGTTCAATTCCCCTGAGCAGCACTGAGTTATAAATATTTAAAAAAAAAATTGTAAAAGGAATTCTGAAACTAATCCAATAGATCCAATGGATCTCAGTGGATTTAAGTAAAAAATGTCAGTTTCAGTTTCATAAAATATACAAAATGGTTGTCATTTATTCATTTTATTATACATAAAAATATAAAAAATTAAAATTTTCCCTTAAGCTTCTTTGCTTATAAACTGAGGATAGACATGTTAAGCATAGAGGAATATCTTTGTAAGTTTTTGCAAGCTACAAATTTGGATCTAATGATGTGGAAAAATATTGATCATTTATTTGTTAAATGTCCTTATGAAATAATGGTAATAGTTTGGCAAAAATTTATGTGCTGATGCTACTATTTAATAATCCCATCCAACTTGGAGTTGATGATTAAGATATTAGAAAGTATCACACAAGTGAATGTCATTAAAGGGAAGATTTAATAAAAGCGAATGTCAGTAAATGCTAGAAAACAGCAAGCATAGTCGGTATTACTAATTCCAATTCCAATATGTTATACATACCATCTTAAACAAAATCAAAGGCTATTTAGAAGATAAAAAAACAAGTGAAAAATCAGTTTGAAGCAGGCTCCTGAATGGTGGATGCAATGGACACAACTAAGGCAAAATTTTCAATGTAAATTTGATTTCATTTTACAAAGAGTTTAAAAGACGAAAAAACAGGATATTTGATATGATATTTTCAATATTCTATCTGTTTTTTGTAAGTGACTGTCTTTTAGTGTGCGGTGACCCACAATAAATGCCAATTATGCCAGTTATCTTCTTTATTTAAAAAAATGTGCTACTATATAACAAGAAGGCTACAGTCACTCAAAATGTTAAGTAACATTATCTGAAATTGAAACTGAATATATTTAATTACATCCACCGAGACCCTCTGACATCTATCACACCTGACCATACTAGTTTCAAAATTTTTACAGAATTTATCCATAAGTTATAACTTAGGGTTTGCATGTCAAGATTCTTACCAGGAGTAAAAAAGACTAATCATCAAAGCAGAAAACTAATCATGCTTTCTAATATAAAATAATAAAAATATTACTTATAAAACCTTTATCTTATATATCTAGCCTTGTAACTACTGTGTTTTCATTTACCAGTTTAAAACTCTGCATTAAAAAGGCCCAGTTTTTTTTTTCATACCTTAAAAGGGATCTATCAGGAGTGTCAGTATCTTTATTTCGAGGTTTTGGATCTTCCTCTGATTCTGAGCCAAAGTATTCTCCATCCCATTTTTGACCTTTTGTTCGTTTTTCAAAGTCTTCTTCTTCCTGTATTGCAAAGAAGTTCATAAATAAATGGATAAGCTGATTCAAAATAAATAAGAGCTATTACACATGGTAGGCTACAAAAATACCTCTTCAACAAATTTTGTATCTGGAGGTCTTTCATGAAAAGCCACACTAGGCACATGTTGTATTTTCTTTAATTGTTCTAATAATGTGGTTCTAAACAACAACAACAACAAAATTGAATAGTGTAAAGAGAAAAACATTTTTTTAAAAAAAATTGAATTCATTGAAAATAGTGAAATAAGAAGTTCAAAAGATGCACATATTGATACATGCATATTTCGTATTACATACTATATTTTAATTTTTCATGACTTTTTATGTGATAATAAATACCTTATTCTTGTCAATTCCTTAATTGTGTTTTGATTCTCCATATTGCTTGGTGCAACATGAAGAGTGTAATCTGGTCCATAGTAGTCATAATAGTCATTACTAGGCAACTTATCTGAAAGTTCAGCACCAACAGCAACGGCAGTCTGCAATATGACAACAAATTTCATTACCCGGCTAACCTATTTTTCAAAGTCTGATTATATTTTTATCATATTCTTTCTTAGTGTTACACAAACCTCATAACACCAACAGCGAGCAACATTGCGAATTGTGTACCCTCCACCTCCAACGAGTAATAAGGGAATATTAAATGATCTAAGAAATCGTACGCAATCAGCATGCCCTTTAACTGACAAATTGAAGCAACCTAACCTGTCTCCAGACAAAGAATCTGCCCCACACTGTAATACCACTGCTTCTGGTTGATATACCTCCATCACCTTTTCAATGATAGGCCTAAAAAGATTCCTGTAGCTCTCATCGTCTATACCATCATTTAAGGGAACATTTAATGAATAATATTTTCCTTTACCATAACCTATATCTTTAAGGTGACCGGTACCGGGAAAATAATCACCAAATTTATGAAAAGAGACTGACATAACACGGTCAGTAGTATAAAATGCTTCCTCTACACCATCTCCATGATGAATGTCAATATCAATATATAAAACTCTCTGTCATATTTAAGACCATTAAATATTAGATTTAAATAACTAATAATAATCAAAATTATCAAAAATTTTAAAATAATTAAAAACAAAATTAAATAATTAATTTCAATGTCAACCTTATTAATTTTTTTTTGTTTTCATTTCATATGAAATTAGTTGTAATTATTAAAGCATCCACTATTTAAAAATAATAAAATCAAAGTATATATTTAGGCCAAAAGTGAACTACATTTACTAAATTTTTTTATTGTGTGTTAGAATACCAATTAAATGCATTAAAAGTATTTCAAATTCAAAAATTCTTTTATAAAAACTTTTTATATATTACATAAATTATGAAATTGCACCCGTAAAATATTAAAAGGAATTTCTAATTATTATTAAATAAGCTATTCTTTGTTTATAAGAAATCCAGTAGACACTTTTAAACATGATTTTATTTTAAAAATTAGGTTTTTTTAATTAAAAACTGTTGTATTTCTGTGATACAGCTTTATGCCTATACTTAAAAAACATAAAAATATCTTAAAAGCACTTCAATTAAAACCACATTTGTTACTAAAACGTTTATAGCTAATAATTTTTCAATGATATAGTTATATCCTTTAACTAACTCTTTTCTTTATATTTATTAAAAACATAATGAGAAAAGAGTAACTCCTTACCACCGAATTACAGGTTCAAATTGTATAAACCAACTTACAATACTTGGTGATACATAAGAAAAGTGTTATAATAACTGTTAAAATTTTTGTATTATTTAAAAAACAATAATGCAAAAAAATATTTAAAAGAAACTAAAACAATAAATAAAGATATAATTACTGTAATACTTTGCTAGCAGTTTTTTATTATACAAACTTATATAGTTAATGAAATTATATTCAAAAAATATTCATAAATTTAAAAATACAAAATAAATACCTGGTGAACTTTAAGTAGTTCAAGAATGGCAAGGACAATATCATTAACATAACAAAACCCAGATGCTTCACATTTTTTAGCATGATGGAGCCCACCAGACCAGTTAATAGCAATATCAGCTTCTTTGTTATTGAGTTTAAGGGCTGCTCCTACAGAACCCCCTGCATAGGTTTGACAGAAGTTGTACAAACCATCAAAAACAGGGCAGTCCTCACCCACATTAAATCTTTTAAGTTGGCGAAGCTGTTCATGCTGATTCTCTGGGCTGACATTTTGTAAAAATGAAATGTAATCATCTGCATGGAACACTCTGAGCTCTTTACTTTGCAGCATAGCAGGTTTGCACATATCCATCTTTTGATCCAAACCATAATTTACAATTAGGCTGTGAGCCATTCGAATCCTATGAGGCTTCATAGGATGTCCTTGGTTATAATAATAATTTCCTACTTCTTCATCGTAAAAATATGAGACTTTTCTCTTCCCTCCATCTGGTCCAGCCATTAAGGAATGTCCACTAGTATCTTCCATGTTTTTTCACTTATTCAAGAACATATAAAAGAAAGCTATCACTCAACTTCCTGTTCTCACTTTTAAACAATATCAAATCAATGTACACAATCATATTCAAAAAAGAAACATAAATAATTTCATTTAAAAAATTACAAATACATGAATGTAAATACTTAGAGAAAAAAGAATGGTTTATCAAATACTGTAAATAAACCTTTGCAATATAGAACCTTGTATATTTCGTAACTGAAATGTGAACTCCGAACACTAAAAACCAAGATTTATTTTTTAAAAAAACACGAAACCACTAAGGCAGTAAAAGAAGATGCAAAACCAAAAATAAAATGTTTTAAAAAAAAAATTTACCCAGATTTAGTGAACCCTGAAAAATAGTTGAAATAAAAACGGGATAACCATTCTATTTTTAAATGCAATATCAAATATTAAAAGTATCGCGGAAAAAAAAACATACAGATGCAAAAGAGTAAATATGTTGAAGCTCCAGAATGTAAAGTAGTTTTTTTTTTCTAACCAAATGATTTATTTTATTATTTATGTATAAATAGATTGCAGGCTCAAAAAAATTATAAAAAAAAAACCATTCTTAGCGTAGAAATTGTAATGTAGAAGCTAGAACAGAACGATATGAATGCAGAAGGCTCTTCCAATCAATTGGATGGCTATGCGTACGAACAAACTATTTAAATCAGAACATAGTTTTAAAAAAAAAAAAAAACTATAAACGAAAGCAACACTCCTAGGTTCGTGGAATGCAGGATTTGTAATGGCGAACTTGCCAAAATCTCGGCGCTGCCTCCCGATATCTCAGTTAGTGCACCTCCTGGATTACATATTCTGCTTTCATAAAGTCCGAAGACCAAGATACCTGTGCGGAGTGCCTTGCGTAGCGTACCCTGTAACAATGGAAGGATGGATATTAGGGGGAAAAAGCTCTGAATATGAATGTTTTGGGTCGCAATTTGTAAAGTTACAAAGGCTTTCATTTAAACTAGTTTTCCGAAAAAAATTTTATATTTCTTCCCTCTTAAAACGTGGAATGCTCATTATTGTGAAAATTTGCATTTTCAGGTGGGTTCGAACCTGAAATAAGTGTCTCCACCTCAAGGTATATAGAAGTTTATAACTCAACGCTACTTAGTAGAGTCGAATTTATGACCTAGGGTTACCAAGCCAAGACTTGTACCAAGCAAACAACTCATTGTGAATTTGCATTGTCGTACTTAAGACATCATTATATATTTCTCTATAATTCTTGGAAGGTGTCATGTTGGCTATGTCTTGAGGTGTACTTCGACATCCCCTTATCCCTCCTCCATTGACATATAGCAAATAAATAATAATAAGGTGTTAGCCGAGTGGTACAAGTTTTGGCCTAGTAATCCCAAGTTACAAGCTCGATTCTACTAAGTAGCATTGAGTTAATAAACTTCTATAAATCTTGGAGTGTAGCTATGTTTCACTTATTTTGGGTTCCAACACCCTCGACTATTTTGTGATAAATGTTGTTTTATATCTATCATTCTTATCCACTATTATCTGATTATAACCTGAAAATCCATCTAGGAATGAATATAATTGACATCCTGATACTTTTATCAACATTTTATCAATTCTTGGGAGTGAATACCTATCCTTAATCGAAGCTTCATTTAAGTTCCTAAAATCAAAAGGCTTCCTTCTTTCTTTTCGTGCGAGGGTGATGAAGTGTCAATTGGTCGATGCATTTACTAAACCGCGTATACGAGACCCTGTATACGCGGCCCCGTTGACACATCCTTCCATGCGTCGACGTGGCCCCGTTTACGCGGAACCTATTCCGGCCTATAAATAAAAGGGCTTCTGCCTCTCTTAGGTACCTTTCTAGTAGTTGTAGTGAAGCCCTTGTAGTTTGTTTCCGTAGGAGTTAGACTATTTTCCCAAGTGCATGCTCGTAGTGTGATGCTTGTAATTGTACGGCACCTTTATTCGAGTGTGATGTACTTGAACACACACATGATTGGTAATAAAGATCAAGATTACTTCATCGTTGCAGCATTCACTTAGTTTTAATTATTTAATTGTTATTGTTATTTATTATTTTCTTAGTTAATATTTCTTTATCATCATTTACTATTCCTGTTGTTAAATGCAGAATGAGTACGACTTAATCATGAGCATTTAAGTGTGACTACTTAGTAACCCAGTAGCGTACCTAGGATCTACGCTTGGTAATCCCAGTAGTAGTCATGCACAAGGTCCAAGATGTGTACGGATGATTAAGGAATGGATGCTCATTGCACTTAGGTTAGCTTAGACTTCATTTCCTATTACTCATTAGTTTAAGCAATATTATGTTCCATTGTCTCTAGGAGTAGCACTAATTTAGGATCAAATCATACACCTCACTCTGGACTAAACCATACGTGACAAAACAAATACTAGTCCAGGTGGGAAGACAGCGAACTGCGATCAACGTGTAACTATCTAGATACCATAACTAGCCTATCCATGGAGTTCAACCGGATCGTGCATGAACGCTCGTATTCGTATGGTTGAGTGTAGGGGTACCTCGCCACTCATCCTTGGATGATCCTAATCTTTTCAGGATCCATGCCAAGCACTGTAAAAGATGTTCAATCATTCCTTGGCCACACTGGTTACTACCAGTGCTTCATTGAAAATTTCTCGAAGATTGCTAAGTCGTTGGTAGAACTCACAAAGAAAGATGCTCCGTTCATCTGGACCAAGGAATGTGAATCTGCATTCCAATTGCTTAAATAGAAACTCGTAGAGACTCCAGTTCTACGAGCACCTGATTGGTCCAGGCCCTTCCACATCATGATGGATGCATCCAATTATGCCTTGGGAGCCATGCTTACATAGTGTGATGATCAAAAACGTCCATACTATATCCACTGTGCAAGGTGTAGCATTGTGGGTGCTCAGCTTAACTACACCACCACTGAAAAGGAGTTGATGGCAGTGGTGTTCGCTTTGAAAAAATTCTAACACTATGTGCTCGGATACAAGGTGTTCGTGCATACTGATCACAGTGCTATCCAGTTCTTGATGAACAAACCAACGGTGAGCCCTCGCATCATCTGATGGGTGGTGATTCTTCAGGAGTTTGACCTCACCATGGTAGATCGGAAGGGAACCGAGAATGTGGTTGCTAACCACTTGTCTCGATTGCGATGGGATTACGTAGAAGAGGAGGAGCCTCTCTCTGACCAATTTCCAGACGAACTCCTCTTCACAGGCACGGTCAATTCATAGGTGCCCAAAGCATCACCTTGGTTCAGTCACATCCTCATCTATCTCACAACTCAGGAGTTGCCCAAGGAGTGGGACCATCAATAGAAACAACAATTTCTCCATAAGGCCAAGAGCTTCATGGAAATCAATGGCCACCTTTATAAGGTGTGCGTAGATGGCCTGGTTCGATGGTGTGTCCTTGATGACGATACACTATGCATCCTTCAAGATGCTCACGAGGGCCCTTATGGGGGCCACTATGCTGGACGCCGCACAACCATTAAGATCCTGCTTACAGGATATTACTAGCCCACAATTTTCAAGGATGCACAATGATTTGCCTGCTCCTGTGAACGATGCCAAAGAGACGGTGGGATGACTGCATAGATGGAGGAACCTCAACAGTGGATCCAACCACTGGAGCCCTTTGACTTCATGGGGTCCATCATACCCCTGTCTAATGGAAAGGTGTACATCATCGTAGCTGTGGACTACTGCACAAAGTGGATGAAGGTGACTGCTATTATCGACTGTTCTTCAAACACCGCCGCACGATTTGTCCAACAGCAAATCGTCAACAGGTTTGGAGTGCCACGTGCACTCATCTTGGACAATGGGACTCATTTCACGAGTGTCACTTTTCAAAAACTCATGCAACACTTGGGGGTCACCCATAAATTCACAACACCCTATCACCCCCAAGCCAACGAGCAGGCCGAAGTCACCAATAGGGAGATCACCAAGATCCTCACTCGAACCATCAACAAATATAGGAGGGATTGGAGCACCAAACTCAACAATGCCCTCTGGGCCTATCACTTCACTTGGAAACTTCCTGTAGGGTACTCTCCCTATGAGTTAGTGTACGGAAAGTTACCAAAACTTCCAATCCAGGCAAAACTCCGGACACTATCCACAACCAGTGACTTAGGTCTTGACCTACCGCTAGCACAACACAAACGACTTATCAGCCTAAGTGTGCTAGATGAGAATCGATTAGTGGCCCTGTCTTCAAACGAGATCCACAAGGCCTACAACAAAAAACGTCATGATTTTAAGATTCGGAAGGTCACATTTAGACATGGAGACAAGGTGTTGTATTGGAACCCCACACATATATCATAACCGAGCAAGTTTCAAACACTGTGGGAGGGACCTTACATTGTCTTTAAAACCTTCCTATCCAGGGCCTTGCTTATCCACAAACCTAAGGACCCCACACAGACGCAGTTGGTCAACGAGTAACAACTAAAACCTTTCTGTGAGCTCCACTTAACCAATGCTACCACCTCATCATCACCAAGACAACCTCGTTCCATCTTTCATGTCTCCACCTTCCTGCCCAGTCGTGGGGGAGATTGTCTCCCATCCTGATCCATTCCACTACACTCCTCACTTTTTTGGAATTTTTTGTTTTACACTTTTTTGTTTTTCAACATCGTTCATATGTTTGCCAAATTTTGTTAATTTTTTCCTTTCTTTAATTATTTTTCCATTTCTTTATTGTTGTTTATTTGTAAGTATGTGTGTGTTTCATTTCTAATTAATCGCTAATAAGTCATCTTATTGTCATCAGGTTTGGCACGAATGGTATTCGTTGCGATGGGTCACTAAAAATAGCCACTTATTTTACCTCGCTCTTGTCCTCACATGGGTGTTCTTGGTTTTTGCATCTACTCTCACCTCATAATATCGGCAGTGAGTCCATGTCATCCACCCATTCATCCACTCCATGGTTTTCCAACTCTTGGAAACATGCAACCCCATTTCACTTAAAAACATTATAATTAATGTGTGACTTGTGTAGTTCCTAGACTTAGGGATAACCCAATGGTTTGAATTGGGTGTGACTTTAAGGGGAATGCAACATCCATCATTCTCTTCTACCCCTCGGTAACAGGAGTGCCCTTATGGATTTCTTTCCACTTCAAGTCCTTCTCTGCAAGGAAGCTCCTTGGTAGTTTGACCTTGCATGGTGTGGTCCTCATCAAAAAAAATAAAACAAAACATGAGGATTCAAAGCACACCCCTTGGTCGAATGCATGCACACAAGCATGGGTCTTTGCATGGTGTGGTTCCCACAAAATAAAAGAAAACACAAGAATAAAATCTTAACCAAGTGGGAATTTAAAGCACACCCCATAGACTGCCTCTCATGGGCCACAAGAACTAGTTATGGGACTTTCTTCGTCCCCTCTAACTTGGTCCCATTTCACTTCCTTCCTCTCACGTCTCCTAGAGTGGTGGTTCTCTATGGGTGCATTCCTGCCCACTTGGGGGGTGGACGAGTCTTCGCCTATTGCTACGATGTCACTGGATGTGGATGGTTTTGGGTCTGAACTTAGGCAAGGTCCTATCGGGTCACTTAAACACAACTTCACATGGGGTTTCATGTGATCGATAATTGGAATTCCACTCTTAGTCCTCTCTCTCCATCCATTTCTCTCCCTGACTCACTTCACTACTAGTCTTATGTTTTGATCATTCGTCGTGATTCCTTTGAACTTCTCATGCCACGACAAGTTCTCATGGATGGGTGTATTAACTTACGGTCACCATTCCTTAGCCTCGGGGCCCACAGACCTCAGTATTGGGGATATGCAAGGGCTACAAAGGCTACCGCCTGCTATGGGGAGGACCTACTTGCATATTCTTTGTGTCGTTTGTTAGTTTCCCATCCTCTTGGTTTGTTGGCGGCTTATTTCCATGTGACCCATCGCCTGATTTCTTTCTCGCGGAGTCCTTTCTTACCACGGTCTCCTACCTGTGACTATTTTTCTAGCTTAATTTCCCTTTCTTTTGTCCTCAACCGTGTTCTAGGCCTCTCATGTTCTTCAACCGTCCCAATTTGGCATTTTAAATTCATCTTTTCGGGCTTTTTCTAGGTTGGTCAACGCTGGTCAATAGGTGTGATCCCCTACGTATACGGGGCCCCGTATACGCAACCCCCTGTGTATACGTGGCCCCATCGACGCAACACCCAACCTCTATATATACGCCTATTGTGCTTTCAAATTTCATCATTTTGCAAACAAATTAGGGGGGGGGGGGGGGGGGTTATTTTGCCATTTTTTCTGCCCAACTTCTTCCCAAGCACCTACATTCCATCGCGCATCCACATCAACTGATCCTTGCCCTTTCAAGCAATCGAAGGTATGCTCTCAATCGTGGGGGGGTGAAGCCTATGTGTAATTAATTAATTAATTAATTAGTTAATTAAGACTTTGCACCTCTAAGGGAAGAAATGAAAACAACTGTTTAAACTCCAACTCATCCCTTGTTGTTTTTGGCTCTAACCCATGAATTAACACTCCGAGGGACTTAATGGAATGCCCGTGCCAACAACATAACTTAGTCAAACCGAGAAGGTGTATAAGGACCATTTTGAGCTACTTATGCATAGTCTAATGGGTGGTTATGTTTGATTACAGATGGCACCCAAACCAAGGCATCCAAGGGGAGAAGGACCATCACAATCGAGGGATAAGCATCCACGAACGGGAAGAGGACGAGGCGTGTAGCAACCAGAGCACGTGGAGGGCTCTCATGTAACTAGCCCCCTCTGCGAAGGACTTGATGTGGAATCTTTCCATCAGATTCCTAAAGAGGATATGCCCAACAAGCAATCGCAAGGAGATGAAACTCCAAGGATAGCACCACGACTTGAGGTCACCTTGACCCAAGCATGTCTTGATGCTATCAAGCCACGAGAAGTGCAACGGATGGTCCTACAAGAGCTAAAATTTGGACCATTTCTCAAGAACGCACTAGAAGATGTGAGGCTTCAACTACAAAACTCTCATATATGGCCAATTATCACAACCAGTGGTGAATGGTACCTAGGGGAGACCTATCTCTTTTGGACAAATTAGCAATCGAGGTCCAGAGTAAGAATCAAAGACATCTATGTTTCTTACTCTGCAGAGGTAATAGTGCAAGCTCTGGGGTTGCTAGAGATCAGAGCAAATGTCGCGGAGATTCCAAAACAAGTAGATCCTAAGGTAAAAGGGGAGTGGATCAGGCGGTGCTATGGGGTAGACCGCAAGGATTTCGGCTCTCTAACCACTGCAGAAAGGGTGTATTCAAAGATTGCATCTTACCACCTAAATCCAACGGTAAGACCTAGCAAAATCATGGCCTTCTTCACTTGTGCATGTGCCACTCTAAGTGGGAAGTTTCCAATGAGTCTTTCATAGTTATTATTTTTGGAAATTGAAAAGAGGTTCATCGAAAGCAAATGTGGAAGACGAGCTCTCCCCTTCTCTTGCCTAATCAAAAAGTTATGCAAATGGGCAGGGATAACATGATACGCCAATGATATAGTCTGACATGCCCTGATTGCCTCATGGCATGAAATGATGAAAGATAGGACTCCTGCCACTACACAGACAGAGGAAGAGCAACAACCACCTCCACCACCTGCACAAACAACAAGGTCGGGTTCACAAACTATCGTAGAACACATCCGCAAAATCTGACAATCGCTCTTGAGCTAGCAAGAGCAGGGTCGATGTTCTTTGCTGCTCAAACACAAGTGCCAGCAAGAATAGATCGTAGCATCTGAGAGGTAACGGTATCAACTCAACAGCTATTCCCTAAAATTTCAAGGAATGCTGCTACCTTCTTGGTACACTTGGAAGATGGCGAGGGGGCGACAATCCTGGTGATGTAGCACCAGGGACAAGAGATTGCGGCCGAAGTGGTTGCTGATATGATTGCTATGGCTCTCAACGCACCGGCGTTGCCTGTACCAAATGTACATGGGCTTCAAGATGTATAGGCATCCACCAGAACTTCACGTAGCAGGATTGATGCAGCACAACACGAAGAGCTATTGGACTGACTGGTGGGAATCGGGCAACTGCTTTTGGAAGTCTTTGACCTTCCGGATAACATCACTGTAACCCAGTCAGAGTTGCTTTCTGCAAGAGGGAAGAGCCTCATTTTGGAAGGGCAACTTGAAGCTGCTCAAGCCACTTGTCAACGCTTAGCAATAGAAGTCACCTAGTCAAGAACCCAACTTGCTGATCCAGCTCTTCTCAACTGTGAGCTCACCAGAGATGAAGCTTTTCAACAGCTTCAAGTTAAACTTCAAATAGTTGAGGATGAGCAAGAGTCGACGATCTTTGATAAGGCCTTGGTAGATGCTCAAACATATCATTTAGACAAGGACTTGATAGAGGTTCGCCAGGAGAATGTCAGGTTGATCGTAGAGGTCCATCACCTGTGAGTCGATGATCTTTGATAAGGCCTTGGCAGATGCTCAGACATATCATTTAGACAAGGACTTGACAGAGGTTCGCTAGGAGAACGTCAGGTTGATCATGGAGGTCCATCACCTGTGTAATGTTGGTGCTGAAAATGAGCACATGAAAAATTTTATTCACCAACAACAAGAAGAGCTAGCCAGGGTGAGTGCTAATGTGAGAAGGTTGGCCACTAGGAACCGAAATATGTCCATGGAGGAGGTTCGAGCTTTGCAATAGAAATATGCCATCGAAATTTCCGCTTGGAAGAATGAGGCCCTGAAATTTGAAAAAGTCAAGAATCATTACAAGGACCAAGTGGGATTGCAAAAGGAAGTAAATGAAAAACAGATTCAAGTCACAAAGGCTAAGATAAACCAAGTGCTCCAGTAGCTCTGAGAAGGAGGCGAGGTATGGCAACCTATCTTTGATGGGTTGAATGCCTACAATCAAGCTAAAATTCGCCTCAAAGAGCTGCAGATTGAGGAAATGATAGAATATATGGAGCTTGCCAACCTTCTCTATGAAAACCTAGCTATGCTCACAACCGGGAGACTGCGGTCTGATTTGGAGAAGCAAGTGGCTGCCTCGTATTCTTTATACGAGGGTGAGTTCCAAGCACACAAAGCGACAAAGCAAAAATTGGAAATAGCAAACGTGGAACTCGAGGTTCTCTACACGAGTTTTGAGGGATAACGTGCAGTCGCAGAGAACTTGGGCCATCGAATGAATGACTACTAGTAGCTGCAGACATCAATTCGAGTGTTCGACATTGAATGGGAACAATTCGTAGCCTGGTTTATCAACTTGAAAGAACTATTCCTGACACTGCCATGCCCTTGGGAGGTTCTAGTTCCAGCACACATCGGTGAAGCTGCCTGGATAGTGAACGATCCTAAAAGCAAAGAGGAAAAAATGAGGGCTCTTCTGGAGGCTTTCCGATTACCTCCAGAAGTGGCAATCGCTGCAAGACAGTCATCATTCATGCCACCGTCGCCACATGGGCTAGAGGTTGGTGAAGATCCGTTGGAACCACCACCACTAGGGAGGATGTGATCTTCTCTGGTAATTTTTGCATCCTTCTACACAGTAGAGACTCTAGGACCAATAGGGTGTTCAATTTTGTCTTTGAAAACCACTATTTTTGTAATTTATCCTTCTCTGTACACTCAGGCACTTGGTAAAATTGATGTTGTGTCATGTGTGTGTGTTAAGTCATGTGTGTTGTAAATAAAAGTCCATACCTTCCAAAATGTAAAAGGAACTCAAGGACGAGTTTTTACTCAGTTGTGGGGGTATGATGAAATGTCAACTGGTCAATGCGTTTACTAGGCCGCATATACGGGACCCTGTATACGTGGCCCCATTGATGTGGCCCTGTCGATGCATCCTTCCATGTGTCGACGTGGCCCCGTTTACGCGGAACCTATTCCAGCCTATAAATGAGAGGGCTTCTACCTCTCTTAGGTACCTTTCTAGTAGTTGTAGCGAAGCCCTTGTAGTTTGTTTTCGTAGGAGTTAGACTATTTTCCCAAGTGCATGCTTGTAGTGTGATGCTTGTAATTGTACGGCACCTTTATTCGAGTGTGACGTACTTGGACACGCACATGATCGGCAATAAAGATCGAGATTACTTCATCGTTGCAGCATTCACTTAGTTTTAATTATTTAATTGTTATTGTTATTTATTATTTTCTTAGTTAATATTTCTTTATCATCATTTACTATTCCTATTGTTAAATGCAGAATGAGTACGACTTAATCACGAGCATTTAAGTGTGACTACTTGGTAACCCAGTAGCGTACCTAGGATCTA
>MNCI01001365.1:113003-151031 GCA_015680685.1 Gnetum montanum
TAACTATCTAGATACCACAACTAGCCTATCCACGAAGTTCGACCAGATCGTGCGTGAACGCTCGTATTCGTATGGTTGAGTGTAGGGGTACCTCGCCACTCATCAGAGGGCTTGTTAGGGAACGAGTCCTCAAGTTACCCCCTTTCTCTTGGGTATGCATCTTGAATATTCAGAATATCACATTTGTTGGCCATTCAAACCAATTCATTCTATGTTGGTCATCCCTACACACAAAGGGAATCCTATTCTTTTTGTTATTATGAGCAATAAAAATTCCCCCAAGTTTAAGGGTTTATGGGACCCCCAAGTTGAAATGTCATCTATCTCTGTCCTGCAGGATTTATACCCAAGTTTAAGGGTTAGTGGGGCCCCCAATTTTCAGGTTTTATATGCTAAGCATTTCACCTTGTGTCGTCTATTTATACCTATATGTATATATGTTAATCTTGAATTTTCGGAGAATTGAGTTTTGTAATTTGAGGTTGATGAATCATCATTTGATGTTGCCCACGATGTTGGGTATGTGACATCAAGGCCTAGATCTGACGTCGGATATCCCATGTTGGGGTATATTCCCCAAGTCTATAAATACCATGCCTGGGCTCTAGTTTTGGGAAGTTTTTTATTAGTTAGTTTTTAGTTTTCAAGCGAGGTAGCGAAGCTCTTACAGTTTATTTTTCTCAAAGTTAGAATATTTTTTGAGTGCCCACAGAAGGAGTGTAAAGTGTGTACAATTCTTTGTTCGAGCACTAATGTACCTGAGCGCAGCAGTGTGACAAGAATAAAATGAGCTCTTTTGACAATCCTTGCAACACTAAGAATAGCTTAATATTTCATTTAATACATTTTACTTTCTTACTCTTTACTTTAATGCATTTAATTAAGCAATTTATTTCCAACAGTTAATAAACAAGAGCACAACCACTTCAAGCATTCATATAGTACTTGGTAACCTAGCAATGCTTAACGTTTGGTAGCCCAGTAGTGATATATGTGTTCAGGAAAGTGGGGTGGTTACATGTGTTAGGCTAGCTAGGCAATAGACATTAGTTTTCAATCTACTCTACCCTTACTCTTATTGTAGGTGATTACATCCATAAAATATAAAAGAACAAAAATTCATATACCTCAATTACACTTAAACCATATCCTTGAGCCTCACAAGTGTAGTTGGGAAGACAACGAACGTTCTCAACATTGTTTCACTTCCTAGAGAAACTAGTGTATAAAATAACTATAGATCCACAAAATTCAATTAGATCATGCATAACGCCTTAGTGATTCATATGGTTAGGCATAGGGATACCTCACCGCTTATCATTGGCACCATTGCTAGGACCTTTTTGTTGTTTTGTGCACTTTCTAAGACCTAGTGAAAGTATTTAAATTTTTGGAACAAACCTAGGAGTCATATCTTATTTCACAATTACTACAACAAATTCTCAAAGCACACTATGATTTTTTATTCACTAACTAAAAATGTCTTCTTCTCACAGGAGCACTTCTCTGCCCAAGGCTAATAGAGTTAAGCCAACAAATCCTCAATAGTATCGAATTATGTATACTCACCCCAATGAGTATGTGTCAAACTTCACCTTCACCCTACACTAGGATGAACAACTGTGGTGCTGTGACATGGAAGGTAACATTATGTTGCTGCTCGATCATGCTGCTCTTGCAATGCTCTATCAAATGCTTGCATGATGTGGTCTTCAAGCCCACCATGGGGAGTATAATGTGGAAGATGTCAACACTAAGGATTATCATCCCACTAAAACATAATGTCTGTAGGATCAACAACTAGAACAACATTATGAGTTTTCAAAGGGAAAAGGGCTTAATGATCCTTTATTCCTGTTGTACCAACAAGCTAGTGGAGAACCCTTCTTTGGGAATTTTTCGTACAATGACGCTCCTCTGTTTGACTTCAACAATGAAGGTCAAACCCAAAATTTGCACTCCGTAATTCACAATCCTGATTCTAGTAATAAGGGATCCAATGACAAAAAAAGATTCAAAGGGGTAAGTCAAGACAAGAATGTCGACAAGAAGCAAGATCGTGATCATGATCACAATCACAAAAGAGGCGATAGTAGGCACTATGATGATGCTAATTCTCCTTCTTCTTCTCCTTCATCATCATCTTCTTCTTTTGGCTCTGACTGTGATTGTAAAAGACAAGATCATGATGGAGGTGATCGAAATGAGTGCAATCAAAGGGACCATCAAGATAGACAATCTCAAGGGTGTAGACGTTCAAGAGAGGCACATTTCCATGAATGAAGGGGTAGTAGAGGGCATCATAGGTACCATGATCAGGGCCTCAATGAGCCTCTATTTGCTACTCGAAGTATGCTTAACATCGCAAAGGTAGTTAGAATCACAACAAGGCATGTGAAAGACAGTTAGATCAAATAGTTAGACATGAACAATATTCCTCAATTTGAAGGAGAATATAACTCTAATTTGCAAAATCATCTTCAAGCTTTTCAAGATCCATGTGTCTTGTAAAACATAGAGAACGAGTGGTAGAAATTGAAGTTGTTCCCTAAGACACTCATCAAAGAAGTAGAGAATTGGTATCGGTCCTTAAAACTAGAATCTATTAGATGATGGAGTACCATGCTTGAGATGTTCAATGATAAGTATCAAACGTACTCTAGGGTTCCAACTTAAGGAAGCAAATTTAAGGGTGAAAACAAGGAACACACAAACCCTTGGATGCCACCATTGGTCGATACCATGCCTTGATGCACAAATGTCTTGGCCATGGTTATTCTAAATTGGCTCAACTTCACCACATTATAGACAGGATTTGAAATGAAGTGAGGAAAACCCTTAGTATTTATGCCCAAGGACGATTGTCAAAAATAACTACCTGACGGTTAATATAGTAGGTCACTAAAGAGGAGGATAAACTAAGAAAAAGAGAAAGTGCAGAGGAGTACAACTATGATCCTTCCATTCATAAGAGGGAGGTTTGACTCTACGATAGTGAGGACAAATCCATATTTGATGAGGGGATGTATAAGAAAGCCTTGCCACTTCAACAATTCCAATCTAAACTTATGGCCAAGGTTGATCGGTTAAGGAACTCCATGGATAGCCAATTTCAAGTTGTCCTTAAAATCACTGAAGAATTTAGAAAACAAGGTAGTGATCGTGAGTGTAGGAGGTGCAAGGAAGCTGAATGTGCATATTACAAAGGTAAGGGCAAAATTGCTGCAATAGAAGAGGTTGTGAATAGTGACTTAGATGATGATCGTGGGTGTGACATCTATCAATATGAACATCCTAAGGGATGTTGTCCCATTGTGTCACATCTTTAGGAGTTTGGGGTGTATGCCTTACATCCACAACTTACACAAAGGTAAACATCCAAAAGGTTGCCTTATACTCAAGGTAATCTCAGGCAGTTCCGCCAACAACAACCGTATTATCCAAGTGGAGCTCCATCGCAACTATACAAATAGTACCAACAATGGCAGCAACCATAATCATGGGCGTTTGCACCACCAAGGCAACAATACCCTTATCGGTAGCTTGATCCATTTGGTTACCATGTTCAGCAACCCATGTTTCCACATGACTCTTCCAGTCACATCTCTAATATTTAGCCTTACTATCACTCTTCTGATTACTATCGCACTCCTTCTCTACATGAAAGAAGGGATACTACCTCCTACCCCTATCCTCCTCCTGTCCCTGCACACACTCCTCCTCTAATTGCATAGCTACCACCTACTTCTCCTATGCAAGGTGAACTACCTGCTCAACTACAACAACACAATGCTATGAGAGCTATTAATTTGCAACCCAATCATCAATCAGAGGGGTCGAATGCCCAATCAAAGAAGAGACCTTTCTTTTGATCCCGTAGCCCACCTAAGCCTTCACCTACATCCATAGTTGACAATCCTACTCTTGCCTCTTCCTCCATATCAAATTCCTTCAGGCCTCCTTCAAACCAAACTCTACCAAGGATACATACTGTAATGCTCACTCATACTATGTTTGATTGGATCCATGTAAGAAACCTTCCTAGGAAATTAGCCAATCCTAGAAGTCCTTTGATTTATTTGTAGATTACTAGGAATGAATCGTGCAAGGTTCTTCTCGATTCAGGTTCTGGTGTTAATTTGATTTCTCATGAGATGTACACTACCTGGAACCTACCTCCTCTTAAGAAGAGCAACATTAGATTAGAATTGGTAGACTAGTCCATCATTGTTCCATTAGGATTGGTAGAAGACATTGTGATCACTATGTATGGGTGGTCTTATCCTGCTGACTTCCTAGTAATCAAAGTGGAGAACTATAAAGGAGACTTCCCAATCCTAATGGGAAGAGCATGGCTGAGCATCATTAATGCAAAAATGGGCATCACAAATCTTTCTATGGAGACATCTAAAGAAAATGCATTTGGAAATATTGAGAAGAAGAGAGTTCCATGCATCGTGTACAGTGATAGTGGGTGCAATTGTGTGCAAAAAATTTGGGCCATCAAGGAAGCATCCATCTCTGCATGCAGGTAGTGTGTGCCAAAAGTAGAAATTCAAAGGTTTCTATACACAATAGCCACAAAATAGGAGGGCACCCAGTGACTGATCGTTGATTTTGAAAGTAGCACACTGTGCATGGAACTAGCTGAGAGCCTAACATGTGACTATGTCACGAGCATGGATGAACTAGAGTAAGTTCATCACCAACTCTCTGATGATACAAATGATGATACCTATTGGGGAGAGTTGGAAATTCCTAAGAACTTCAAGTAATAGCCCCTAGAACTGAAAACGTTACTAACTGGAATGGAATATGTGTTTTTGAAAAATAAGAAGTTGGTTATAATCAATGAAAGACTTGATCTAGAACAAAAAGAGATGCTGTTGAAAGTATTTGAAAGATGGCCAATAGCTTTTGCTTGGCCATATCCTAAACTCATAGGGATTGATCCTAGGATATGCCAATATTGCATTTACATCGACCCAGCCATGAAGCCAAAATGATAGTCACAAAGGTGGTTGAACCCCAAATTGAAGCAAATTGTCAAGGATAAAATCAAGCAGCTCCTCAAGGTGGGGTTCATCTATCCCATTGTGGATAGTGAGTGGGTTAGTCCACTTGTAATTGTACCAAAGAAAGGTGGTAAGTGGCAGGTCTACATCGATTTCAGGCTACTAAATATAGCAACATTCAAGGATCATTTTCCATTGTCATTTGTTGACTAGGTGCTAGACATAATATCAGGGCATTTCTACTATAGCTTCATAGATGGTTATAGTGGCTATAACCAAGTCCAAATTGTATCAGAGGACCAAGCAAAGACAATGTTCACAAGTCCCTAGGGGACTTTTGCATATCATAAGATGTCGTTTGGTCTATGCAATGCTCTTGCTACATTTCAATGCCTAGTCTTAAGCATCTTTCAATATTAGATTGGTAGTGGTGTAGAAGTCTTCATGGATGACTTCTTCACCTATGGAGCTACATTTGAGAAAGCCTTGGACCACCTTGAGCAAGTGCTAAAACGGTGTGTTAAAACTTACTTGCGGCTTAATTGGTAGAAAAGTCATCTCACAAGCAAGAGTTGAGGTGGATCCAAAAAAAATAAGGGTTATCCAAGGAATAACTCGCTAGCTAGAAATAATTAAAGATGTTCGGTCATTTCTTGGACACATTGGCTACTACCAATGATTCATAGAGAATTTCTCTAAGATCACAAAATCGTTGGTCGAGCTAACAAAGAAAGATGCTCCCTTCTTCTAGACCATAGAATGTGAGAAAGCATTCCAGCAATTGAAAGAAAGGTTTGTGGAAACTCTAATTCTACAAGTACCTGATTAGTCCATACCATTTCATATCATGACGGACACATCAAATTTTTTCATGGAAGCTGTGCTGATGTAGTTAGATGACAAGAAATGTCCATGCTACATCCACTACGCTAGTCGAAGCATTGTGGGTGCACAATTAAATTACACCACCACAAAGAAAGAATTGATGGCTATGGTGTTTTCTCTAGAAAAATTCAAGCACTATGTGCTTGGATACAAGATGTTTATGCACATAGATCACAGTGTCATCTGCTTCCTAATGAACAAACCAATGATGATCCTTTGTATCATACAATGGCTGGTGATCTGACAGGAATTCGATCTTATAATGGTAGATCAAAAGGGCACTAAGAATGTGGTTGCTGATCACTTGTCTCAGTTGTGATGGGATGATAAAGAGAAAGAAAGCTCATTATCTGATACATTTCCTAATGAACTCCTTTTTGTTGGAGCAATAACTAAACAAATGCCCAATGAACCAAGATGGTATGATAACATTCTCACTTATCTTCTCACTCAGGAGATTCCACAATGCTTGGATCATTGGAGGAAATAGTAGTTTCTTCACTAGTTAAAGCACTTCATGGAAATCAATAGACACCTTTACAAGGTGTGTGCCGATGGCCTAGTTTGTTGGTGTGTCTCTAATGTTGATCAATTGTACATTCTCCAAGATGCTCATGAAGGTCCTTATGAAGGACATTATGCTAGAAGACACACGGCCATTAAAATGGGGTACTACTAGCCAACACTCTTTAGGGATGCTCACCATTTCATTTTCTCTTGTGAATGATGCCAACGAGATGGTGGAATGACTACTTGAATGAAGGGACCTCAACAATGGATTCAACCATTAGAACCAGTCAACATCTAGGGCATTGATTTCGTGGGTCCCATCATTCCCATGTCAAATGAAAAGGTGTACATCATAGTCGTTGTTGACTATTGTACGAAATGGGTAGAAGAAGTAGTTGTCATCAACTGTACATCCTCTACTGCTACTTGGTTTGTATAACAAAATGTTGTAAATAGGTTTGGTGGGCCACATGCATTAATTTCTAATAATAGAACTCATTTTTCAGGCACTACTTTTTGGAAGCTCATGCAACGCTTGGGGGTTGAACATAAAATCACAACACCTTACCATCCCCAAGCTAATGGTCAAGCTAAGGTTACCAATAGGGAAATCACAAAAATACTAACAAGAACTGCTAGCAAGTATAGGAAGGACTAGAGCACAAAACTCAACAATGCCCTTTGAGCCTACCACTCAATTTGGAAACTTCCCATAGGCTACTCTCCCTATGAGCTTGTGTACAGTAAACTACCAACACTTCCTATTCAATCTGAACTCTATACACTTTCAATGGCTTGTGATCTTGACCTTGACTTAAGTCTAGCTCAAAAAGAAAGATTAATGAATCTCAACCTAGTAGACGAAAATTAATTAGTAGCCTTATCATCTAACAAATTGCACAAGGTCTACAACAAAAAGCGTCATGACCTGAAAATCAGAAAAGTCAAATTTTAACCAAGAGATAAGGTTCTCTATTGGCACCCCACACACGTACCTCAACAAACTAAGTTCCAAATGTTGTAGGAAGGATCATACATCATTTATGAAGCTTTTCCTTTAGGGGCCATGATGATCTATAAACCTGAGAGCCCAAACAAGAAATAGTTGATCAACATCCAACAAATTAAACCTTTCCATAAGCATAAGTGAGCTAACACAACAAGCACCTCATTCGATGAACAACCACACTCCATATTTCGGATCTCCTCCTCTCAACTTAGTCATGGGGGAGATGCCAACCATGCTAACTATTCAAGTGGCTCCTTAGTCTTTCAACTTTTTTATTTTACAACTTTTTGTTTTACATGTTCTTTGTTTTACATATTTTTGTTTTTATGTTATTAATCTTTTCTAATTTTTGTTTTACACCATCATTAGTACATTTGATATTTCTTAAATATTTTACTCTTTTTTGATATTTTCTTTTATTTTATTTTGATGTGATTTTCTAATTTTTTGTTAACAAGAGCCAAGTATAATGGTAATGTCTTACTTGATGGTGGTATGTATTATTGTTATTTGATTGTTGGTGTTTGGTTTTTGGCTTTGAATTTCATTACAGATAATTAGGACATTTTTTCTTTTCACATAATAGGTAGTGAGTCCACAACATCCATCCATCCACAAACTCTATAGTTTTCCTTGTCTTGAAAACGTGCAGTCCCATTTTCATTAATAAAACTTTAATAAATTTGTGACTTTGGTAGTTTTTGGAATTTGGAAGAATTCAAAGGTTTGAATAGGGTGTGGCTTCAAGGGATTTGGTATTCTTTATGCTTTTTTGTTTGCCTAGGTGCATGTGTGTTTCCATGAATTTTTTACCATTCCATGCCAATCAATAAAGTTGAATAAGTCCTTGCATGATGTAGTTCTCATTAAAAAAAATGATGAGAATTCAAAGCACACCCCTTGAACAAAATAAATGCATACATCCTCGCATAGTGTGATTCTCATTTCAAAAAAAAATATGATGAGAATTCAAAGCAAACCCCTTGGACAAAATAAATGCATGTGTCTTTGCATGGTGTGGTTCCCATTTCAAAAAATAATAATAATGGAAATCCAAAGCACATCCCTTAGATATAATAAATGGGCTACAAGCATTGGTTTTGGGACTCGTCTCCTCTAACTAAGACCCTTCCTCACTTCCTATCTCTTCTCTAATTTGGAATGATGGTTGTTCTGTGGGAGCATTCTTATGTCTCAAGGGATGGATTGGTCTTACAATGTCGATGTGAAGTCACTAAACGTGGTTGGTTTTGGTTTGGATTGAGGATGGATTCTATCAAGTCATTTAACCATAATTTTCACAAGGGACTTCATGTGACTATAATTAGGAACTCCATTTCACTCTCTCTCTCACCTATCTATGCTTTCCATGTTCCACCTCACTGCTAGTTTCATGTTTTGGTTTGATGTCCTAGTTTAATGTGTTAGAATTCTTAGTTGGTTTCTTTTGGGTTTTTGTACTTAACTTTTGTAACCATTAATCATCTATAGAGCCCATAGACTTTTTGGTTTGAAGTTATGCAATAGCAAAAAGGCTTGTGCTTGCTTTGGGAAGGATCCACTTGCATATATTTTGGTTGGGTTAGTTAAGTTCTTTACCCTTAGACACTCTTACAATCAAATTCTTTTTGTTTACCCCATCAATGACATCCAGTTGTACACATCTTCACAACAGTTTTTAGTGAAATCTTCTTTTCATTGTTGTGAATTCTTATATCCTCTTCAAATATTTCCTTGTGTTAAATGTGTTTTCATTTAATGGACTGCTTGTCTATTTTACCCTATTGGTCAACCTTCTTGCTAACTGAAGAAACTAATCTACCACAATCATAACTTAGCCAAGTGTTACCACCAACGAGACAAGACATTTCATCACTTTGTGTTACACATTGCATACTAATCCATGATTCTGTTATGATTGCAATGGGAAGCATGGACTGGAAGTGGGACTATCTTCACCAAGGATGATGTAGCTGCACCACACAAGGAGGATCGTTNTGTTGTAAAGAACTTGTTCCTTCTCTTCTTCACTCAAGGACGAGTTTTCATTCAGTCATGGGGGTATGATGAATCACCATTTGATGTCAGCCAAGATGTTATATGATGTCGAATATCCAACGTTAGGGTATATTTCTCAAGTCTATAAATACCATGCCTAGGCTTTAGTTTTGGGAAGTTTTTCATTAGTTAGTTTTCATTTTTCAAGAAAGGTAGCAAAGCTCTCGTAGTTTATTTTCCTTAGAGTTAGAATATTTTTTGGATGCCTGCAAAAGGAGTCTAAAGTGTGTATGGTTCTTTGTTTAAGCACTAATGTACTTAAGCACAACAGTCTTATGGGAATAAAATGAACTCTTTTGACAATCCTTATAGCACTAAGAATAGCTTAATATTTTCTTTAATGCATTTTACTTTCTTGATCATTACTTTAATTTAGCAATTTATGTCCAGTAGTTAATAAACACGAGCATGACCACTTCAAGCATTCATATAGTACTTGGTAACCTAGCAACACTTAACATTTGGTAGCCCAGTAGTGCTATATGTGTTCAGGAAAGTGGGGTAGTTGCTTGTGTTGGACTAGCTAGGCAATAGACATTAGTTTTCAATCTACTCTACCGTTATTCTTCTTGTAGGCAATTACATCCATAAAATATAAAACAAAAAAAATTCATATACCTCAATTACACTTAAACCATACCCTTAAGCCTCACAAGTGTAGTTGGGAAGACAACGAATGTTCTCAACATCATCTCACTTCTTAGAGAAACTAGTGTACGAGATAACTATAGGTCCATGGAATTCAACCATATTGCACGTAATGCCTTAGTGATTCATATGGTTGGGTGTAGGGGCACCTCATCGCTCATCAGAGGTGTTGACACCCCAAGTGTCAACTAGCCAACACCTCGACTTTCTATTATTATTATGGATATAATATGGGGCCCCCAAGGTTTTATGGGATCCCACCTATAGGGTGTGAAAAATTATCATTTTATAATCATATATTATAAATCCAAAAATTCTAGACAGTGAAAAAGTCATCCCAGATAGTGAATAAGTCATCCTGGAGGTGGTTGGGATGAGGTATGAAAACACACCTTAGACAGTCATCCCTAAGGTGGGGTCATGTGTGGATGCTCCCTCTGCCCCGAGTGTATGATGTTCCTTTAGCTGCCTCCCTTGTTTGAGGTTGCACCTGGAGGCCATTAATTTAGGGGTGAAGTCATTGTTGCTCCCACTATATGCGAGGTGGTAGAACCCTCCCACTGCTACTTTGGGTGATTTTGCTATCAAATAGCTCCCTCACACCTATAGGTATCACCCTAAGACATCAACTTTTGGGATGTGTCTCCCTCTTTTGATGAAGGTCTATCAACCATTGCAACCAACTTAACCCTAGCCTAGGGTGTGTGTGATGTTGCTATCACTCAATCATGGTGGGGTGAGGTGTGAAAACACATCCCAGATAGTGACAACCTTTCTTGTGGTTCACTCATGTTAAGATGATTCAACCCTAATACCAATGAGCTAATGTTTGATTAATGAAATAACTCCCATTACCTTATCCAAGATCGTGAGATCCTAACTCTCTAATCAACTTGCTCACCCCATCTTTGGGGGCTCATTGTAGAGAGGCTTGACTATAGGGTTCAAATTTTTGGGGAGTTAGTTGTCGTCAACTATGAGGTTGTTGTGACATTTATAATGTTTGTTGTGTCCAATAGGCATGATTGCCATGTCTAACATTCCTAGCCAACAAGATTTATAGCCTAAAGAATGACATAAAAGAGAGGGACATGCTAGTATCATAGTAAGAAAGTGGACGACATTAGGCACCTTCGGGACTCTCTTTGTTAAGCTTTATGAAAAATAGACTCACCTATGTATCTGAGCTTAGGGTATACACGACACTCAAATAGTTCTCAGCTTGCTGTTAGCAGTCTGTTCATAAGGTTCCTAAAATTTGATGGCTCTAGCATTACTTGCTTCCACCACTTTCAATTTTCGTATCTATGGCATTGGCATTTAACAATCTAACCTTCATAACTTCTCTGTAGTCTAAAGAGTACTAGAAAATGGGGGGCATTTTTTGTTGGTTGTATCTCCATATCTTCATTTTTTTTGGACTAGTACTAAATTATCTATCCAAGCCAAATACCTTATTGGGTATATTATCTTAGCATTTTATAGCTTCTTAATCTTAGCTTCCATTGTTGGTTCAAAAATTAGGCTAAACTTACTTAATTTTTGCAACTAAAGAAATTTTATGTGTTATAATATCAAGCTTACAAGTTAAATGATCATAGGACCAAGATAACTTTTCTAAACTTCCTTTAAGAACCTATATCATATATTTTTTTAGTTATGGTTGTAGCTTCAATTTAATGGTCAAGCTTTTTGGAAAATTTTTACATCCTATGTTTATCATTTCATAAGATTGATCTTTAGGTTCTAGATGTTTGATTTCCTAATTAATTTTTGCTTAAATTATTCTTCCAATTATAACACCTTTTGTGGTATTCTTTCACTTTTAATCCTATATCATCTTCATCATAGACTTGATCTTTAAATTCTCCTATATTTTTTAGGAATCTAGTTATTTGATGACCATCATCAAAAGCTTGGAGGTAATATTTATTATCAAGGATCATTGGTTTTGATTCTAATTCAATTATTATTTTATGGTATCTAGTTATCTTTGTTGAGTTAAGAATTAAGGTTGCTACTGCAAGTTCATTAGCCTTCTAATTCTTTTCCCTTGGGATATTTTCAATCTTATATTTGCTAAAACATTGAAGCAATTTCATTGCCATTTTTCTATAAGTTCTTAGGAATAAGCTTTTGATACTACATTTTCCTTTTACTTGGTCACATATAAGTTTTGAATCTCTTTTAACTTTCAATTTTTGGATTCCCTTATCATTCGTCATTTTTAATTTCCCACATAGAGCTTCATATTCAGCTCTATTATTAGTGTAAGGAAATTGTAATTGTATAGGTTTTAATTCCACATGGTTTTCTAGGCTAATTAGAACAATACCAGATCTTGATCCCTTGGAATTACAAACCCCATTAAAATATAGATGCCAAAATTTTTCTTGTTAACTATTGGAATGCATAATTTATATTTCTTAATTAGAGCTAACTCCTAATTTGACTTTTCTAGATTCAATCATTTTATTCTTCCCATCTAAAATCACATTCTTTATCATCAATGGCTTACTGCCTATATAAATTTGATTTGATTCTCCTTTTCAAAGTAACCACATATGTGAATAATCTATTATTATATATCTAGAGAAATTTTGACTCCAATTTCTACTTAAAAATAAGCTGTAGGAATCAAGAATATTAGCTACTTGAATTGTAATCCTACTTGTAATTCTAAGGTCTGAAGCTAATTGAAGTAATGCATTTAGTAATTGGCCTATTATTTTAACTCTACTCTTATCAACTTGAACAATTTTCTTATTTGATTATTTAGGTTTTAATCCTAGTTGTTTGAATATTGATAAGATCATTAATGTTGAAGCAGCTCCTGAATCAACTAAACAATTATGTAGATATTTGTCTTTAAGTTTAAGTGTTAAGAAGAAAGGTAGAGCTTCTTTGTCGGCTATAATTAGTGTTTTGCTAATAGGTTTATCAATGTTATAAATGTAGTTTATAGCAACATCATTGACCTTTTACTTGTTCTAAATTTCTTCCAAAATTCTCTTTGAGCATCCTTTAGTCTAAATTAATTGATATAGGATAATGTTAGCCTTAACCCTTTTCAAATCTTCTATTATGTCATACTTCCCTTTGTCATAAAATCCTAACCTTCTAAATGTTCTTGGGAAAGAATCTTCATGACTTTTTTTATTCAGTTGAAATTTTTCTTTTGATTTTTTTCTCAAAAGCTTTTCTCTTTCTAGTAGGTTTAGGTATTGAATTTGGAGGTTTGTATGTAGTTAACTTTTTCTTAATGCTCCCAAGTTCATATCTAGGATCTTCATTATTATTGAAATCAACATTGAATGAATGAGTATTCTAATTTTGAGTTTTCAAATGTCTCATCACTAGATGATCTTTCTAAGTAATGTATACCTAGATGCATGGATTTTCTAGATTCTTCTTCAAATTCTATTAGATTTGAATCATCCAAGGTCTCTTTTTCTTTAGTATCATCTAGCTTTGCGTGGACATCTAATTTTCTAGTTTGTCGAAATTTCTTGTCTTCTTTAAATTTCATTCTAGACATAGCTTTATCTAATTTGACAATCTTGTTTGATATTTCTTTTAAAACATTATCTTTATTAAGTTTTTTACTTCATAACTCAATGGAAATACTGATTGAAGATGACGTATTGAGCTAAGTATAATTTTGAATGGGAAATACTCCTTTTGGTGACTCTTTCATAGCAAGTTGTATGTTATATGGAGCTAGGTTTAATTGTCTTTCTAATTCTATGGCTTCACTATAAAGGTTAGCTAAAGTATTAATGTTTGGAGTTCTATGTAATTAAATTGAGACTCTTGGATCTATATCATTTAAGTATACCTTAAAACTTCATTACTTGGTTAAGATTAATTTTGAAATATGCCACACACCCTTTGAAATTAAATGTTGAATTCTTTAACTAATTTCTTATTTTCTTGTTTCCTTTAAGGCAGTCCATTATAAAGTTAATTTTGCTCAATTTGATTGCCAAATTAGGCTATGAATAAGGTTTTCATATCGTCCCAACTAGTGATACTATTATTTGGTAAAACTGACTACCAAATTTTAGCCATATCACTAAGGTTACCTATGAACAGTCTACATGCTTGATCTTGATGCTAAATGTTTGCCTAGACAAGAGCTAACTCAAACAATTCCAAGTATTCTTCTGCTAAATAGGCTCTACTAGGGCTGTATGGTTCTTGTAGATACTAATAAGCAGCTTTAGGAATATCATAATAAGCATTAAACACCAAAGGTATGGGAATATGAAATGGATTAATGGAAGGTGGGTTATCCATTATTTGTAAATTATGATTTTTACTAAATGACCCTATTTTCAAATAATCTTTCCTTTTAAAAGACAAATCCTTAATTCAAGGTGAAACCTTAGTTCATCGTGTCTTTACTCCCCTCCCTAAATTTTTAATTATGACTGTAGATTCTTCTTTTGATGAAGCTTTAGTCTTAAGTTTAAGTATATTTGTTGGGCTTCTAAAATTTTCCTATGTATCTAATGATCCACTCATGAGCTAAAATAAATAATCTTATTTAAGCTATGACTTACTTTAACCTAATATATTCTAATATATTTTAATATGCTCTAACAATTTACCCTCCCACTAGTGCCAATTAAAAGTTGTTGTTTCAAGAACACACCCCTGTACCAGAATTGTTTATGTAACTCGTTTTGGATGGTTGCTAGTATCTAGTACCATCAAGGCACAAATACCCCCAAATAGCTTTGCTAGTATAAATAGCTAATATGGCTAATTAAATTGGTAGTAAATATTTTTAGTGAAATTGTTATCTTGAATGTATCTAATGATTATCCCTTTCAACTACCACTCAATGCAATTATCAAAATTAAATAACTTTTTCAAAGGCCTAGCTTCTAATCCTACATAGCTAATACAACGAATGAGAAGTTTTTATAAAAGATACCAATCCTTAATCCTAAGCTATCTTCTAGCTAACTTCTTAAAGGTATATCAAAAAGTTTTGCTAAATAGAGCAAGAATGTAAAATAGAAAAATTATTCAACAAGCTCAAAATTATACAAGAATAGTATTACTTTTATGCCAAACTCCTTTGATATATATTTGGAAAGAAATCATAATAGGGATCTTTAGGTCAAGCTCTCCTTTGTGTTGCATAGCTAAACAAAATTGGGGTTGTTCTTTTAGGCTTTGGAATCTCACTCAATAAATAATCTATTAAGAATGATCTTAAACTTAACTGAGCCTCTTATTCTAGAATTTTTACCAAGCTATTAAGTAATACATCATTCATATATTATACAAGAAAAAAATGTTTCTTATTTTCTAGAGCTACCTAAGCCTAGACATGATAATCAACAACTAAATTTATTTCACAACCTAAAAAAAATTATTGCTAAAATAAATATTATATGAGAAAACTTGATCTTTGAAGCCTTTAGAATGACACTTCTGTAACCCTAAGCTTTTGCTAGATTAGCTAGTGAAAGCTTGAAATATTTCCTTGTCTTACGATGGATCCATAAATTGTGAATTAATATGTCTTCATTAAACTGGTGAGCTTCTATTTCTATGACATCAAGCTTCATAAGGCCATAAAGCTCGTACACATTTCTAATGTTGACGTTAATGTAGCGTTCCATGCTTCCTCTGAAGATAAGCTTGTCTTTTTCATACATAGTCTTGGTTATTAAGCAATTATAACATATCTTATAATATTCTCCCTTAGCCTAAAACTAAACTTGTGAAGATTTGTCTTCTCATATATTTCTTGCCAGTCCTTCATTGTTTCTGTAGCACAAAAGTCCTATTTTCTCTATTAAGTCATGGTCTTCATCAAAGCTAAATAAATAACTTTCTTCTACTTCTAATTCTAGATTTACAACATCAATCCATTGATAGAGATAATAGATATTAATTTTGAATTTCTGTAGATAAATAGAGAATCTAAATGCATCAATGTCTTGAAACTTCTGAGGTACTTCTTCCTTTTCCTTATTAGACATTTTCACAAAATTTTAAAAGGCTTCAAGGAGGTTCTTTTGTGCTTGAATTGTAGCTTTTTCTCTTCTTCAAATCTTAGCTCTAATTGTTAATGGCTCTGTAATTTGCAATTTATCTTGAGCTTTCTTATTAATACTTAGAGCTTCATCTTTTAATTCCCTCATTTTGGGATAGGCTATTTGAATTACTTCTCAACATATGCCACGAGCTTTGATTATATTGAACTACTCTGCTAGTGCTATTAAAAGCTTATGAATTTAGGTACTAATCATTTTATCCTAGTATCTTAGCCCATTAATCTAGTTTCAATTTTTGCTCAAGAATGATCTAAGTGATGTGGCTTAGGAAAAGGTCCTCATTTTTAGAAACACTTTTGGTTCTACAAACAAACTTTCTTAGCATTTTAATTCTAACTATGTTGATGTGGCAATGTATTTTTGAGGCCAACTCATAGAGCCAGTTTATAGAACCATCTCAGAGCTTGTTTGTAGAACCAAATTTTGGTTCTAAGAAGTAGTTATATGAAAGAGCTAACATGGTAGAGTGATTTTTGAGCTTCTTTGTAGAACCAAATTTTGGTTCTATGAGCTTTATTTCTTATCTTTTCAATGTTCATATGCTTAATTCATAATACACTAAGCTATATTAAAAATATCATGTGCATGTGCATAAATTGAACTTGTAACCTTTTATGGGCCTAATATAAGCTCTATCAAAGTTGATGTGGTAGAGTCACTTATGTTCTCTCTCATATAACTATTATTGGTTTCATGAAAAATGTTTCTCTCTTTAATTCTTATTTAAATGCTAATATGACTTTTAGAATCATTTTAACTTTTCTCTGTAGAACCAAATTTTGGTTCCATGAAATCATTTCACAAAAGAGCTGTTGTGGTTTGTAGAACCAACTTAGCCACCTGCTCATAGAATGACTTTTTGGTTCTATGAACCTATCCTACAAAAGGACTGATGTGATAGAACTACTTATGTGATCACTTGTAGAACTATTTTTGGTTGTACAAGTAGCACTTTCTCTTTATGCTTCTTTTTCAAATGATGACATGGTTTGTAAGACCATTTTAGCTTTCCTTCATAGAACTAGATTTTGGTTTTATTAACTTGCTTCATGAAATAACTTGTGTAGAAGAAACAAAAATGAGTGTTTAATGCTACTTTAGAGCTTTTTGATGTACCTTATAGGATTTTGTATTTGTAAAACCATTTTGTAGAATCACATTTTGATTTAACAAACCTATGCTAAAACCTAACATGGTAGGATTTCTCTAAAGCTTATTTTTAAAAACCAATTTCTTTAACTCTATGAATTTGTTAACTTTCCAAGAGCTAACATGATAGAGCCAAATGTGACTTTGCTTTTGGTTCTTTGAGTCCATATTATAAAAGTTAATATGGTTTCCAAGACCAATTTGAATAACTTTGTATGACGATAAATTTTGATTCTATGAACCATATTGCTTTACTTTTCTCTTTATAAAGTGTAACTCTGCGTCAAATGCTCACTTGGTAGAAGTGAAGATAAGATGATTTGTAGAACTAAATCAAAGCTTCTTTTCACACTCCATGATTAAACAATAATATGGATTATAAAACTACTCTCGCTTTTCTTTCTAGACCTAGACAATGATTCCATCAACATGCTAAAATAGCTAATGTGAAAAAGCAGAAATAAGCATTTAGTGCCTCTTAAGAGCTTCTAATGTATCTCATAGAATCTTCTTATTTATAAAACCATTTTATAGAATCACTTTTTGGTTCTATGAACCTATACTACATAATGAGCTATCATGGTAGAACAAAAAATAATCTTGTTGTAGAAGTAGATTTTGGTTCTACAAATTCCTTTCTTTTCTTTGAGCTAATGTGGTAGAACCACTTACAAGATTGCATGTAGAACCATTTTATGGTTCTGCAAACAACACCTTCCTTTATGCTTCTTCCTTAAATGATGATGTGATATGTAGAACCATTTTAGCTTTTCTTTATAGAATCATATTTTAGTTTTATGAACTTACTTTACAAAATAGCCTACGTGGAAGAAGCAAAAATGAGCACTTAATATGTCCTAAGAGCTTTTAATGTATCTTGCTATATTGGTTTAGTTGTTAGTTCGTAGAACCAATTTTTGATTTTACAAACTTGTTTTATATAAAAGAAATGCCATGGAAAAAATTGACTCTACTTTGTATTTAACCTCTTTTCTCTTAAAATAATAATTTTCCTCTTAGTAGTCTACTTAACTATTTGTGCTAATGTAAACTTCCCTTCTACCTAAAAACATATTCTTTTAGCTATGCAAATCTATTTCCAATAGCTTGAAAATTATATCCTTGCAAGTTCTTTTTAAAAGTTGATTTAATTGTGGTGTTAGCTTCAGTTTGAAATCCTAATTCCTTAAACTGAATTATTTATAGTCAGTGATCTCTCATGTTCATCAACATAGGATCTTTTGAATTAATTATCAGGCTTTAAGATCTCTATTTTTAAAACACTTGATTAAAGTGAATATAATTCTTTTGGTATTTCTACAAACACTTTCTAAAAGTTTCTCTCCTCTAGAGTTTAACAAATTTATGTTATTGAAATAAAACTTAGAAGCCATTACTTCATGGAATCTCTAAAAAGCTTGATAAAAATGTCTCATGCTTGATTTCACATGATTGATTTAGCTTAACATATTGTTTAAATATATTGATTAAAAAATTTTGAAGTCCTTGAATCTTGTTGAGAGAAACAAGCCCAATAATTTGAATCTTCACTATTCCATAATAATGGCTATTGTTACAACATAATGGTGTTACTCTCTATGCTTTAAAATCTAAGATGATGGCTTTGAATCCCAAAACATCACTTCGAATTGAAGTTTTGAACTCAATATTTATAGGTTTAAGATTATTTGAAATTCACAAGATCCAAAAATAACAACTCAAAGTTCATGTTTAGATAACTCAAAGTTCTCAAAAATAATACTAAATATGGTATAGAGTATAGTTTGTGTATAATACCATGGTCACATTATAACTTACAATGTATATTTATATTTTACTTTTTAAATAATCATTAAGTTATTTCTATTATCCTAAAATTGGTGATCTAAGCATTACTAAACTCAACATGGTATTGAAGTAAGTTATAATAATTTCATTAATCAACATTGTGGATTACTTATGGCGTTATGGTAGTTAGGTTTATTTAGTGTTAGGATAAGTATAAAAATAAACCGTTGAATATCATTTTGGCATTGTAAACAAATTACAAAAATTGCAAAGAGAGAGCTCACTACATTAATGGTCTTTGCTAGCTAACGATTAGCATTTTAAATTTTGTTAGTTCATTAATTTGCAGCTGTAAGTATCTTAATTATATTCATAGTTAAAATTTTACAGTTTTTCTATTAAAATTGGGAAAATAAATAGGTTTCACAATTTTGTTAATCTTTGTTGAATTAGCTTGAATTTTGAATATAGTAATTGATTTTAAGATAGGAGAATTGTGTGCAATGAATTTGATTTGAAGTACATAATGATTTCCATCATTCATGTTTTTGACTTTAAAAAAATCTAATTTTTTCCTATTTCCTGGCAAATTATTTATAAAAATGACCCATGGTGCTAGGGAATGTGAATAGGTTAGAGGTTCTTTGGAAAGGAACCCCATCACCAATAACATCAAAGCATGTACAAAGTAACAAACCATCACTATCATCACTATCGTCACTATGGAAATCCTCACAGTGAGGGATCTAGTTTAAAGAATGTCAATAAGAAAGTCAAATTACATTCTACAATGACTATAGACTACGAGGTGATATCTAATAAAATAAAAAACTTCAATCTAATTTTATCTAGAGAGTAGTATATTAGATATGTGGCTCAACATTATTAGTATGATCTAACTATGGCCATGGAGTATATGATCTAACTATGGCCATGGAGTTGGTGAAGTCTAGAAATGATACAAATTTGGAGAAGTCTATCTTGGTACTATTTATTAAGCTTGCAATGTTAAAAAATGATGTAGTCGTGGATAATTTTATCAGGATCTACAACAATGACTAATTAATTTATTAATCTAGGAAAACATGGAGATTTTTCAAATTCCAGAAGAGGTTCTTATAGTTTTCTTCTAGATGGTAAAAACTAATTATGCTTTGAAGAAGGTTACATTCCCTAGGCACTAGTTATTAGAGTTTTTTATGATGAAGCTAAATGGAAAAAAGCCTATACCATTACCATCATGAGGATTCTTATTTCATAGCTTAAGATGACATACTCTAGATTGATAGATATCATTACTTCTTGCGTTACTATGAAGGATAGAAAGAATGCTATCTCTGATCATTTGTTGTGTCTATCTACATTAGATTAATTATCAATTTTGAAGATGAAGATGAAGGAGTAGGTACTATCCTGCTATACACGTTCATCTCCTCACTTCTCTTTTAGCTACTTTCTTCTCACATTTATTAAAGTGTTCAATCATTTTAATATTTTACATGCCACCATGATGGTGAAGAGTAAAAATAAAGAGTTAGTTTCACAATTGTTCATTGAAGCCTTCTGAGAGCTTGAGAAGACCACCATGAAGATTCTAAAAATCAAATAGACTTTTGATCTCTAGTCTCAGGGGTGAAGCAATATTCAATTAGATTATTCAAATCCATATATAGTGTATGTAGTGATGCAATATTGTAGGTTTTAGAATAAGGTTATTCTTATAGAAATAACCATAAATTTCTTCAAGATATTAGTAGAGAAGAGTCTCATGAAAGAGAAGTTGTATAATAAAGTTGCATGAAAAGATTTTAAAAATTTGAATGTAGATGACTTTCTAGCAGTGATCAAAGACATGGTGAATAAAGACCTCTGTTGACTTTCAAAAATAAACTTTTTTGCAATGAGTAATGATTTGTTATATGACTTGATGTACATGAATTACACTACAGTGGGGCATTTTTAAGAACAAAATCCTACAATGCAATGCTAAGAAATGATGAAGTTGTTCTTGATGCAACTTTAGCATAAAATGAGATTTTAAATAAACATTTGACATTTGCTATCAAGAATAGAAAAAATAGGTCAAACCTTTTACAAAGTTCAAAGGAAAGGTTGAGGGTGCACTAAGGGTTGCTAAAAGATAATCACAAGAATTAGCTAACAAAAAAGGGATACTATGGCATTCAAAACTGATGTAAAACTCCCAAGGAGGATGTTTAATAATATAGAGTTAGAGGATAAAAAGTTAATAATGCAAAAAAAGACCTTTAAACTTGATAGAGGTCCCACTAGTTCTAGACCAATGGGATATATCATATAAATCATAGTGTCATATGGTTGTAAGCTCTGAAGAAAATGTTGATTGGATTGCTAAGAACACTTGTGTATATCATTGCATTAAAGAAATATAAAAAATATTCTAATATATATAATACAATTGAAAACTTGCATTACCATGGTATGAGATAAAAAATTTATTTATGATTTTATGTTTTATAATTTGTTATGGTTTTTAGAATTATAAAGAACAAGGAAATAATAAACACACATGCATCACAATTCCTTTTGACAATAGGTGCAACACCACACTCGAATTGCAATAAATTGACTCTTAGACACAACCTTAATAGTCCGACACCATGTCATTCAGTCATGACCTCTTTGGGCAAGCACGAATCATCACAGCTTAAGAAAATAAGAATTAAATAAATATTTTTATTATTTTTAGTGGTTTATTCTTTTTAGTATTTTAGTGTTTAAGGAATCAATGGTAAAATAAGGGAAAATCATAAGCTTTATTCACCGCACAAACATTGGACTCTACATTGACCAAATAGTTCTAAGCTATGTAAGTAAGGTAGCACTTTGATAGAGTCTAGTTGTACTTATTAATGAGCGATGAGTAAACCCTACACCCAACCATACGAATTACTAAGCGTTCACGCACGATCCAGTCAAATTCCATGAACTTATAGCCTTCTAAGTACACTAGTTTCTATGAAGTGAAACTAATTGTTATCTTCCTAGTTACACCTGTGAAATGCAAAGGTATGGTTAAGTGCAACTAAGGCATATGATTTTTATCATTTTTATGTTTTATGTTCTAAGTTTCCTAAGAATACATAATGATGAATAAAATAATTAAATTGCTAATTTAATCTAACTAGCTTCACCTAACTAATCCTAACATAAGTATTTATTCCCACTTTTCATACACATCCTGAACATGTTTAATGCTATTAGGTTACCAAATGCTAAGCATTATTGGGATTACCAAGCACTAAGCATATGCTTGAAGTGGTCGTGCTTATGTGCTTACTTAATTGCTATTTAATTTAGCTTAATTGATCACTTAATTACTTAAAGCATTAATGGAAATTGCATAAAACATGAAATTCATAAATAAACAATTAATCTATTTCAAAGTGCTACAAGGTTTATCAGAAAGCTCATATTTATTACCCCACACACTGCTGTGCTCAGATATAATAGGGCTCAAATAAAGATCCGTACACTCTTTAACTCCTTTTGCAGGCACTTAGAAAAATATTCTAACTTTGAAGCAAGAAAATTGCAAGAGCTTCACTGTAACTATGACAAAAGATGCCATAAACATAGTGGGTAAGCACGTATTTATAGGCAAAAATAGACATTGCATTAACAAGGCCACATCAATGCATCAAATCCCATGTTGATGAAACCCAAGAAAACATGACTCATCATACCCTAGCTATTAAATGAAAACTCATCCTTGAGTGAAAAAAAGGAGGAACAAGTTTTTTAAAGAATTTTGGGAAGTTATGGGATTATTGACTAACTATTAACATTCAAAAACAGAAACACAAACAAACACTAAGTGCCTGAGTGTATGGATTTACAGTAATTACAAAATTTTGGTGTTCATGAAAACAAAATTGAACACTAAGACAAAAATAACAAACATAATTCCTCTAATGGTGCAAAGATGAGGAAAATTTCAAATGGTCTCATGCGGTGGAGGTTCTTGAGGCTTCAAAGGACCTTCTCCTACTTTAGGCACATGCGATGGTTAAGGTGATTGTCATTGATCTGCGATAGTTGCAACTTCTGGTGGAAGATGAAAGGCATCCACCAATGCCTTCATCTTCTCCTCCTTACTCTTGGGATCATTCATAGTCCACACTGCATCACGAATGTGGGCCATTATGGGGACATCCCAAGGATAGGGTATTGCTAGGAACAACTCCTTCACATTCATGAACTAGGCAGTGAAAATTTTGCGTGCAACATCAAATGTCTTTATTGCATATTGCATCTCTTGGTAGTCACTCATTCTCTTGGCCAAGTTCTTAGTTATAAACTGTTGATCGGTGAAGCGCTACTTCACAAAATTGAGTTCTGTATTTGCGACCTCAAGCTTCTACTTGGTGTCTTTTTGATGCTTAAACTTAGCTTCATACACCAAGTACGAACTGGCCACCTGTTTCTCCAATTTAGACCATGGCTATTCAGTAGTTAGCATCGCTAGGTTTGCATAACAGAGATTGGAAAGCTTCATATACTCTATCATCTTCTCAATCTATAGCTCATTCATGTGGATCTCTACCTTGTTGTAGTTATTGATCCCATCAAAGATAGGTTGCTAGACATCATTTCCTTCCTTGAGCTATTGAAGGGCCTCATTAACTTTTGCCTTCACCATTTGAATATGTTTCTCATTGATTTCTTTTTGTAGATCAACCTAATCTCTATAGTGATTTTTGACTCTCTCAAACTTGAGAGCCTCATTTTTCTAGGTAGCTACCTTTATTGTATATTTCTAGCAAAGAGCTTGGACTTCCTCCATGGAGAGATTTTTGTTTTCGACTACTAATCTCCTTAGTTTATTTTTTAGTTTCACTAGTTTCTACTATTGTTGATGGATGAAATCTTGCATTTGCTGCTTCTGCACATAAACATTCTACATACGATGATTTTTTGTGGTCAAAGTTACATTCTCCTGGTGAGTTTGGTCCAAAGCCTTTTAGATACTATGCATGGTGGAATTGGCCAAGAATGGGTCAAAGATCGCTATCTCCTTTATGTTCTCAACATTTTTGAGCTTGTCTTGAAGTTGTTGAAAAGCTTCATCATGGGTGAGTGTAGGGTTGAGAAATGTAGGATCAGCAAGGTAGGCTCTTAGTTTAGTAACCCCCACAGTCAAGTGTTGGTTTTAAGTTTAGGCTATTTTGATTTATCCCTCCATGATAATGCATTTACCCCTTTCTTTCAACAGCTTTGACTAGGTTGTAGTGATTATATTTAAAAGGTCAAAGACGTCCAAAATAGGTTGCCCAGTTCCCACCAGTTGGTCCAACAAGTCCTTGTGTTGGGCTATGCTCAATTTGCTGCTAACTATTCCTATAGACATCTATACATCTTTGAATACCAAAACATCTAGTATAGATGTTGCATGTGCATTCAATGGCTTGATAATTCTATCAGTAACCACCTCTATTGCTATCTCATGCCCATGGTCCTACATCACCAAGATAGTTGTCCTATTGCCCTCCTCTAGATGCATTGAGAAAGTAGCAGCATTCTTAGAGATTTTTGGAAATTACTATTATTATGAGAGAGATACTGTTACCTATTGGGTGCTAGGATTCGATCCACGACAACTACTTTCTTTGGGCTAAGAAAATTGGCCTACCTCTCTCCATCTAGTTAATGGTTTGAGCCACTTTGTTGAGGTGACTCATTCCTGGATGATACATAGATGGATCACCACCACTCGTTCTTGGTTGCTACTCCTACTCATGCAAGAGGTGCTCTTGGATCTCATGCATTCATTCAAGGAAAATGTAGGACTCTGATGTTATTTCATGAGTGAGTGGTGGAGGTGGTGGTTGTTGCTCCTCTTCCTTGATTGTGGCAGGGGTCTTGTCTTTCATCATTTCTACCTAAGAGGCAAAAGGAGCATGCTTGATTGCATCATTGGTGTAGCAAACTATTTCTACCCTTTTGCATAGTTTTCTAATAAGGCAGGGAAAGGGGAAGGCTTTCCTTTCATGTTTTTTTTTTCCTTAAATTTCTTCTCTATCTCAAAATAGATTAGTTATGGAAGGTTCATAGAGAATTTTCAACTCAACGCAGCACACACATGGGTAGAACAAATAGTCACCTTATTAGGCCTTATTGTCAGATTGAGGTGATAGGTTGCTATCTTGAAATATATATGCTCTGCCAAGGTGAGTGCATCATATTTCTTGTGGTCCACTCCATAACATTGCTGGGTCCACTCCTTCTTTGCCTCTGGGTCTTCTTGTGTGAAGATCTTTGTTAAATTTGTTCCAATATCAAGTAACCTAAGGGTCTGCATAATACCCTCCACCACTTGCCTACCATTGTAGAAGAGATATGTCTCCCCCATGTACCATTCTCTATTGGAAGTGATGATTGGCCATATGGGAGAGTTTGACAACTGCTTCTTGACTTCTACTAGAGCATGTTCTAAGAATGGTCCAAAGTTCAATTCTTGGAGAATTGAGCATTGTATGTCATGAGCCTTGAGCTAATCAAGGCAGGCTTGAGTCAATGTGACCTTAAGTCTTGGCACCAGTCCTAGTGCCTCATCTCGATGGGATTGTTTAGTTACAACCACTTCCTTAGGAATCTATTGAACAAATTCCATTTTGGACGTCTCCCAAAGGGATCCTGTTGCATGAGTTTCTACTAACTATTCTTGGGCTTGTTCTTGCTGATCTCTTCTAGCTCTAGGTCATTTGTCCCTTGGTTGGGATGATCCTCCTTCCTATGGGTGTTTCAATCTAGGTGCCATCTATAATCATAACATGTCCAAGGATTAGCACTTAATGTGTAACTTTGAAACATTTGAAATACCTTATCTCTTAGGGTAGTTACACTTAGCTAAGTTGTGATCATGGCCAATTTGATTATTTTAATATTATTTTTTATTATTGATGAGTGGTGAGGTACCCCTGTGCTCAACCATATGAATATGAGTGTTACATGTAATCCGGTCGAACTCCAAGGACTAAGTGCTTATGCACCTCCACAGAACAAGGATGGGTTAGGCAATCGTTGTCTTCCTAAGCTTACTTGTATGGCATGATTGTATGGTTAAGTAAACATGAGGTATATGATTTTTATGCTTTTTATGTTTTATGTCCTAGTGCTAAAGAGGGAAGAAGTGAATTAATTGAATGACTAATTTAAATTAACTAATCAACTAGGTCCTAACTAGTCCTAACACTAGCATTCGTTCTCACTTTCTGTACACATCCTGAACTAGTGCAACACTACTAGGATTACCAAATGCTAATCATTACTTGGTTACCAAGTGTTCCACGCATGCTCGAAGTGGTCGTACTGAGTGTGCTTACTTGTGAAAATTAACAAATCAATAAAAGCAACATTAATTAACTAATGAAAGTATTAAAGAACTATAAATAACATTAAGGGTGAGAGATAAGCTATTCTGAATGCTGCAAGGTTTATCACAAAGTTTGTATTTATTTCTGGATACAAGGTATGCTTAGGTACACAATGCTTGAATAAAGACTTGTTCACTTTATGATGCCTACTGCAGGCACTTAGAAATAACTCTAACTCTAAGAGGGAGAAATTGCAAGAGTTTGGATAAGGGACTAAGAACTAGTTGCCAAACCAAGTGCACCTGCCTCTTATTTATAGGCAACGAGATAGGTCTTGATATCGGATGTCCAATATCACATGGCAGGATTTGATATCGCGAACTTGACATCACGGCTTCAATATCATGGCCTCGATATTTTGGCTCATCATACCCCCACAACTGAATGAAAACTCATCCTCGAGTTCCTTACAAAATATTAGGAAGGTATGGAACTATTGACTGAACGACAACTGACGATGACATGGGATGATAGACTCAAAGTCCCCATGGAACAAATCGACAAATATATTACAACATTGGTGTTCATGCCCATTGTGGTGAACACTGTATATAGATGACATCTAGACCCTGATTAGATAGCTTGAAGAGAGAGAGAGAAAGAGAAAATGAGGCATGTTGCTGCCGATGTCAAAACTGTGCACATCATTGGTCATCCATAGCCACATGTCCAAACTTGTTCCTTGCATAAACACTCTAGCTCTAGTCAATCCTGAGTGCTCTTTCTTATCCCAGTCCATTATTTGTGTAATCTCCATTTGCACAAACAACACACTCATGGATTAGCAAGGGTAGATAAAACCTAATGTAGCTGATACCTTACCTTGATATAAAGCACATTGGCTAGGTTGTGGGTATGGCAGATACTGGGTTAGAGGTTTATGAGTGATAACTACCCAAGCTGTAGGGGTAAGATAATTATGGAATGGAAAAAATTGTGACAGGGCCCCCATGACTAAGAGTGAACCTCCAGTAGCAATAGGGTGGAAAACTTTAAAGAATAAGAAGGATAAGAGAAATAACAATGGTGAAGCCAATAAAACAAAAGCAAAAGCAAATGTCATTGATGGGGTGAATGAGAAATAGTTGATTGCATGAAATGTTGAAGGGAACGAGCTTAACAATTGCACCAAAAAGGAATGTTAGTGGGTCCTTCCCAAAGCAAGCTCATGCCTTGAATGCCCTGACAAACCTACAAACCAAAGAGTCCGTAGGCTCTCGGAATGACATATGGGAACAAAGGTTAAGAACTTACCCACAAGAGTTTTATCGAATACTAACAATGTATCAACCAAGATATAGACTCATCATAAAACTGGCAATGAGGTGGAATGTGAAAAGCAATATTGAAAGAGAGGAGAGAATGGGATGGAGTCCAAAAATCAAGGCAGTGTAAAGTCCCTTGTGTAATATGTGGTTAAGTTGACTTAATAAAATTCTATCCAAATCTAGATTCAACTATCCACATCCAGTGACCTCGCATCAACACACTTCACCAACCCATCCTCTCGAAGTAACAAGAATACATCCACAAAGTCACAACCATTCCAACAAGAGAAAGATAGAGTAGTAGGAAGTGAGAAAGGGCCTTAGTTAGAGGGAACCTTTAGGCATGGGTAATATGTCTTTCCAATGCCATAACTAGTGCTTGTAGCCCATGTTTCTTTATTATGTCTAAGGGGTGTGCTTTGAATTATCACTAGTTGTTTTTTGTGAGAACCACACCATGCAAATACTTATTTGATTTAGTCAACTTCCTAATATATTAGTGAATAGCAGAATGGCAGAGGACTTTATGAAAAACATCCAAGTACCTAAGAGAATAGCCAATACAAATGCGTTGAATCCCCTTGAGGTCACACACTTTTCCATCCATTTGAATCTTTCCTTAGTTCAAAGAGTATTAAGGCACCAATTCATTAATAAGTTTACTTTGAAAAAGGATAGTACATTTCCAAAACAAGGGAGATCATAGAGTTGCATGGATAATTGGGTGACATGGACTTATTGCCTATTTTATCAAAAGAAACCATATCTTAGCATCAACATTGAAAGTCAAAGGTAAAAACAAAACATTAGCAATGAATACTTATTATAATACAACCCACCATTGTGAGCACTTATTACGTGATGAATAAGAATAAATCAAACAAAGAAATAGTAAAAATGCAAATTGATGAGTGGTGAGGTACCCCTACACTCAACCATACGAATATGAGCGTTTCACGCATGATTCGGTCGAACTCCAAGGACTAAGTGCTTACGCGCCTTAATGGAACACTTAAGGTTAATCAATCGCTGTCTTCCCAAACTTACTTGTATTGTCACGGTTGTATGGTTAAGTAAGCTTGAGGTATATGATTTTTATGAATTTTATCTTTTTAATGTCTTAAGCTAATAGGGGAAGGTGAAGAGAACTAAGTGACTAGCTTACGTTAACTATTCACTAACTAAGTTCTAATTATTCCTAACACTAGTATTCATTCCCACTTTCTGCACACATCCTGAACCAGTGCAACGTTGCTGGTATTACCAAACGCTAATCATTACTGGGTTACCAAGCGTTGCACACATGCTCGAAGTGGTCATACTAAGTGTACTTAACTAGGAGAGTCAAGGGTTGAGAGAGAGATTAATTAACTAGGAAATAATTTAAACATTCAACAATAATTAATTACTATTTAGCTTAATCTATATGCTGCAAGGTTTATTATAAAGTTCGTCTTTATTGCAGTACACAAATGTGTGCTCACGTACAAATTGCTCGAATAAAGATCCGTTCACTCTATGACTCCTACTGCGGGCACACAGGATTTATTCTAACTCTGGAATGGTAAAACTACAAGAGTTTAGCTAAGGGTCTAAGTCTAACTATCTTGAACAAGGGAAGCCACCTCTTATTTATAGAAGATGAGGTAGGACGTGATATCATGTGGTGGTTGCGATATCGCGTACGTGATATCATGGCTCATCATACCCCCATGATTGAATGAAAACTCATCCTCGAGTTCCTTACAAAATATTGGGAAGGTATGGGATATTGACTTGAATGACAACTAATGGTGAATGGGATGACGTGTGAATGGATCAATCATTACAATACATGACAATATTAGTGTTCATGACTACAAGAATGAACACTATACACATTTGACATCCGACCTTATTTGGCAGCTGAGAGAGAAGAGAGAGAGAGAGAGAGAGAAGAAAATGAAGATGTGTTGCTACCGATGCCAAAATTGCACCTTCTGTTGTCCATCCATAACCGTGCCATCAATCTTATTCCTTGCATGACTATTCCAGCACCAGTCCATCCTAAGTGTTTCCTCCAGGTCTAGTCCATTGCTGCATGATTGCTATCTTCACACACAACACAGTCGCATATTAGCAAGGATAAGTAAATCACAATGTAGTTGATACCTTGCCTCGGTGTAAGGTCCATTGGCTGAGTTGTGATATGGCTAATACGGATTCTAGAGATATAACACTGGTGACTACCCAAGGTGTAGGGGCTAGGAGGAAATTAAAAAAATTGGACTAGGACCCCCATGACTAAGAGCGATCCTCTGGTAGCGATAGAATGGAAAAATATAAGGAATAAGAAATATGGAGAAAAAGAAACAATCACAATGCCGATAAAATGGATTTTAGAGGTGGAAATGAACAAAATAAATGTTGATTGCAGTAATGTTTGAGGGAAAGAAGTTAATTGATGCATCAATTAGGAATGCTAGTGGGTCCTCCCCAAAGCAGGCTCATGCCCTTAATGCCTTGACAATCCCACATTCAAAGAGTCTGTAGGCTCTGGAAATGTTATTTGGAAGCAATAGTTAAAGTCTTAACCACAAGATTTTACCAAAAAGAAAACAATGCATGAAAAAAAATATAGACCACTAATACAACTGGAAATGAGGTGGAAAATGGAGAAAGAATGATGAGGAGAAGAGAATGGAATGGAGTCCCAAGAAAAAGGTGGTGTATAGCCCCTTGTGTATTTATGGTTAATGTGACTTAGTAGATCTCATTCCAAATCCAGCCTCAAATAATCCACATTCAATGACTTTGCATTAATACACTTGGCTAATCTATCCACTTGAAGTAACAAGAATGCTTCAGCCAAAGAGTCACCACCATTCCAATGAAATGAGAAAGGAAAAAGTAGGAAGCGAGAGAGGGCCTTAGTTAGAGGGAACATGTTTGTTTAGTTCCATAACCAGTTCTTGTAGCCCAGGTGATTATTTTTTTTAAGGGGTGTGTTTTGAATTCTCACTGTTTTTTTTTTTGTGTGAGAACCACACCATGCAAAGACTTATTATTTTTATTAGTTCAGCTTCCCGATAATGGAGCAACGTCAGAATGGTAAGGAAAACCCAAGAAGAAAACATCCAAGCACCCAAGAGAATAGCCAGCACAAATGCATCAAATCCCCTTGAAGTCACACCCTTTTCAATCCTTGAGTTCTTCTTTAGTTTGAAAAATGCCCAGTCACCAATTCATTGATAGTTCTATTATTTAAAAAAAGGGACTATATAGTTCCAAGCCAAGAGAGACCATAGAAATTCATGGATGCATGGATGACTTGGACTCATTTCCTGTTATATCAAAAGAACCATACCTTAGTATTAACATTATAACTTAAAGGTAAAAACCAGACATTAGCAATCAATAGAATACAGTTTATACCACCATTAGGAGCACTTATTAGCTGATGAACTTAATCAACACAAAACAAAAACAAAAAAACAAACAATCACAGAAAGAAATGAAAAAGTATCGACGATGTTGCAAAACAAAAACAAGAAAAGTTAAAGAAATTTGTAAAACAAAAATGTGCAAAACAAAAAACTTAAAAAAGGAAATGAGGGCCATAATTGATTAGCATAGGTGGGCATCTCCCCCATGACTAAGTTGGAAGAGGGAGATCCAAAATAATGAGTGGGGTCATCCCTTCTCAGGGGTATTATGTGCACTGACCATTCTAGATTCATGGTAAGGTTTGGTCTGTTGCACATTAATAAACAACATCTTATCAGAGCACTTATTTGAATTTTCTAGGAATTTCCAACTTCCCCTAATTCATGTTTTTAGGTTAAGGTTTGGAAGTTGGTGTCGGACCTGCTCAAGTTCATCTATGCTTTCGATGTAAGCACTAGTTATTCCCTCAGTTGGTTCCATGAAAATTAGTGAATTATTCACTTGACTAGCTATCAGCCACTCGGTGTCTCTTTGTCATGTGGCTACTGCATACAGGCACTTTTGTAGGTTAAGGTCTTGTGCACACCAATTGCATGTAGGTAATGCTAAATTTTTCTCAACCCTTGATCTCTGCACGCAATGGCACCCTATGTCATTGTATGCGATGCATGGAGCTTTCTTCTTCTCGACCTTTCCAAAAGTGTTCTCCTTAGATATTTCCAGGGAAAGATCGTGGATTCCTAGGCATGCATCAATAGTACTTAGCCATGCCCTTCCCATTTTTATTGGGAAGTCCCCTTTATCATTATTTACTTGTATCACTAGGAAATCAGCTAGGTACGACCACCCACACACTGTGGTAACGATGTCCTCCACTAGTCCCAAGGGGACAATGATGGACTGGTCAGCCAGCTCAAGTTGAATATTGCTCTTCCTTAATGGAGGCAGGTTCCAGGGTTTGTACATCTTTTGTGATATTAGGTTGACCCCAGAACCTAAGTCCAGAAGAGCTTTACATGGTTCATTCCTAGTGACTTGGAGATAGATTAGAGGGCTTCCAAGATCAGAGAATTTCATGGGAAGGTGGCCCACCTTAATCCAATTAGTAACAGCATGTGTTAACATAACCGTATGCATTGAGCTCGGTGTTTTGTTTAAAGGGAGCTCTAAAGCCTTATTTGATAGAGAGGCGTTCAGAGGTTCTACCGTTTGTGGTTGTGAGGGCTTGGTTGGACTGTTGGTTTTGAAGAAAGGTCTTCTCTTCATATGGTTGTCAGAACCAATAGCTGGTTGAGTACTTACAACCCTTGTGGCATTGCATTGCTGCGGTTGAGTAGTGAGTTCCCCTTGCATTGTTGGAGCGGGTGGTAATGAAGCAATCGGTGTGAGAGTTACGGATGGATTCGAAGGATGGTATGTTTGTGGGTTATGTCCCCTAGGAGAAGGAGTTCTAAAATACTCACGAGCTTGGTAGTGATGTTGTGGTGTAACATAACCAACAGAGTCACATGGAGAGATTGGATGCTACACGTAGTAGCAATATGGGTCTGGTTGCCGGTAGGGGTATTGTTGCCTTGGTGGTGGCATCCCCCATGACTGTGGGTATTGCCACTATTGATGTTGCTCAATGGGTTGTGGTGGAGTTCCACTTGGATAATACGTTGAAGGTTGGTGGAACTGCCTTGGGTTACCTTGGAGATAAGGTAACCGTTGGGGTGCTTGCCATTTACTAAATCGTGGGTTGAGTGCATACATCCCAGACTCTTGTAGATGTGAGATTACTGGGCAACATCCCTTAGGATGGTCGTATTGGCATATCTCACATCCACCATCATTGTCTGTGTCTGAATCCACACCCTCTTCGGTGATGGCCATTTTACCCTTACCCTTGTTACGTGCATTGTTTGCTTCTCTCTTTTTCTTTTTATCATGCTCACTACCTTGCTCTCTAGACTCCTCCACAATTTTAAGAATAGTTTCAAATCTACTATCTAGGGAGTCCCACATTTGGTCTACCTTTGCCGATACTTCGGTTGTTAACATTTGGAGTGGCAAAGTTTTTCTATTCACCATCTCTTCGAGTGGTGACTCTTCTTCCTCCTCATAGAATCTCACTTCCCTTTTTCAGAGGGAAGGATCTCGGTTGTATTCTTTTGCACTTTCTCTGTTCTGTAGCTCACCTTCTTCTTTAGCTACTTGCTCTAGCAATCTATGGATTTGATGAGCCCTAAGCTCCAATAACCTTCCTTGGGCATATGTCCCAAGGGCTCTTCTTATTTCATGCCTATGTCCATCTACGAGATGGTGTAGTTGATCCCGCTGCGAATAACCATGGCCAAGGAAACGATGTAACAATGCGTAATAGCGGCCCATAGCAGCATCCAAGGGTTCATGATTTTTTTGCTTCCATCCTTGGATTTGCTTTTGTAGGTTAGACACTCAGGAGTACATTTGGTACTTATCATTAAACAGTTCTAACATTGTACTCCACCTCCGAATGGATTCTAGTTCTAAGGACTGATACCAGCTTTCAGCTTCTTTCACTAGTGTCCTTGGGAACAACTTCAGTTTTTGCCATTCATTTTCTATGTTTTGCAAGGCACATGCATCATGGAATGCTTGTAAATGGTTTTGAGGATCAGCATTGTATCCCCCTTCAAATCATGGGATGTTATTCATGTCTAACCTCTTGATCCTACTATATTTTTGGTGCCTTGTGGAAACTCTTATGGCCTCCGTTATATCTAACATGCTTCTAGTTGTGAGTAGGGGTTCTTCGTGGTCATCTTGTTCATAGCATCTATGGTGTCTATGCGGTTCCCTACTCTCCCTTCTTCCATGCCTCGATTCCTTAGAGTGCCCTCATCCTCGTTCTCGACTGTCTTGTAAATGCTTTTCACTCTGTTTACCTTTATCCTCATGGTTGGTTTCCTTATGACTATGACCGGATACCGAAGGAGAGGGTGAATGTGACCATGAAGGTGAAGAAGAAGGAGAACCATCGCCATGATGGTGTTTTCTACCTTCTCTTCTATGGTCTCGGCCACGATCGTGATGACAATCAGAACATCCACCCTTATTGTGTGTTTGTGTTCCTTCTTTGAACACTTCGTGTTCATGGGTATTAGAACTGGGGTTGTGAATCATGGAGTGTAGGTTCAGATACATCACCTCCTGACCATCGTTAGGAGGAGGAACATCATTTGGTAGGGAACTTGTTGAAGTAGGTTCACCACCCCCAATTTCCCTTAAGACATGCGGAGCGTTATGAGGCCATTTACCCTTTGAGGATGTATAGTGACTCTCCTATTGCAAGTTCCTTTGATGTTGTGCTTTTGTGGTATGGTAGTCCCTTGTGTCATGATCGCATGTAACATATTCCACGTACAAAAATGACATGCCTATTTGTGAAAGAGCACGAAGGAGCATGTTGGGGATTGATTAGTTTGTAGGCAACACTATGTTACCTTCCAAGTCTCTACAACACAGTTGTTCATCTTGATGGAGAATAAAGGTAAAGTCGGGTATGTACTCATCGTGACGAGTATAGACCACACGAAATTGTTGAAGAACTGGTGGATCTTGGTTATGTGTGTTATGCCGCCGACTGTCTCTTGTGTTAGTCCTAGGTGGTGAAGTGCTCATGTGCGAAGAAGAAGACATTTTCGTCTTGTTCGGTGTGTGATTTACCATTCTCTTATCTTTGCTTGATTAATCCTAAGGGATCATTCTAGCATCCCAACGATATGAATGATTTCCTATGTTCTACATAGTGCACAAACAACTAAGTCCCCAGCAATTGCGCCAATGATGAGTGGTGAGGTACCCCTACACTCAACCATACGAATATGAGCATTTCACATGCAATCCGGTCGAACTCCAAGGACTAAGTGCTTATGCGCCTTAATGGAACACTTAAGGTTAATCAATCGCTATCTTCCCAAACTTACTTGTATTGTCATGGTGGTATGGTTAAGCAAGCTTAAAGTATATGATTTTTATGACTTTTATCTTTTTAATGTCTTATGCTAATAGGGGAAGGTGAAGAGAACTAAGTGACTAGCTTACGTTAACTATTCACTAACTAAGTTCTAATTGTTCCTAACACCAGTATCCGTTCCCACTTGCTGCACACATCTTGAAACAGTGTAACGCTGCTGGGATTACCAAACGCTAATCGTTACTGGGTTACCAAGCGCTGCACACATGCTCGAAGTGGTCATACTGAGTGTACTTAACTAGGAGAGTCAAGGGTTGAGAGAGAGATTAATTAACTAGGAAATAATTTAAATATTCAACAATAATTAATTACTATTTAGCTTAATCTGTATGCTGCAAGGTTTATCATAAATTTCATCTTTATTGCCATATACAAATGTGTGCTTAGGTACAAATTGCTTGAATAAAGATCCGTTCACTCTATGACTCCTATTGTAGGCACACAGGAATTATTCTAACTCTGGAATGGTAAAATTGCAAGAGTTTAGCTAAGGGTCTAAGTCTAACTATCTTGAACAAGGGAAGCTGCCTCTTATTTATAGAAGATGAGGCAGGACATGATATCACGTGGCGGATGCGATATCGCGTGGCGGATGCGATATCGTAGCTCATCACTAATGATGGTGTAAAAAAAATAAGTAAAGATGAACAATATATAAAACAAAAATGTGTAAAAAAAAGGCAAAGGAACTGAGGGCTTAGAATGGTTAGCATTGGTGGCCATCTCCCCCATGACTGAATTGGAAGGAGGAGATCCAAAATATTGAGAAAGGTTGTCCACCAACAGAGGTAGTATTAGTACTGACTATTTTAGGCTCATGGAAGGGTTTGGTTTGCTGGATGTTGAACAATAACTTCTTATTCAGGCATTCAGGTTTGTAGATCATCATGGCCCTTGAAGGAAACTTTTTATGAATGATATAAGGTCCTTCCCATAGAGTTTGAAATTTATTTTGTTGTGGTACATGTGTGGTGATGAGACGTAATTCGCATGAGCCGCGATATCGCATCGTCCCCTGCGATGTCACGTACGCGATATCGCATCGTCCCTTGCGATGTCACGTACGCGATATCGCGGTCCGCCGCCAAATCTATAAATAAGAGGTAGCACTCCCCTTATTTCCCATCCTAGGCTAGAAGTAGGGAAACTCTGGTAGATTGATCACTCCAGAGATAGAATATTTTCCATGTGCCCGTAGTAGGAGTCCCCAAGTGAACGGATCTTTATTCGAGCAGCTTTGTACCTGAACGCAAGTTGTGTACGGCAATAAAGACGAGCTTTATGGATAAACCTTGTAGTGCATGGAATAGGATTTATTACTTGTTATTTCTTACCTATTATTTATTACCTTGCATTAGCACGGCATGAGTACGACTTGATTACGAGCATTTACGAATGTGTACGGCTAATCAAGGAATCGGCTGCTCATTGCGATTAGATTCTCTCACCCTCAACTCCTAGAACATGAGATAAGTATGACTTGGTTATGAGCATTCAAGGATGTGTACGGATAGCCAAGGAAGGGATGCTTATCATGTTTAGGCTAGTTAAGTGGCTCAGTACGACCACTTTGAGCATGTGCGTTACGCTTGGTGATCCCAGTAATGATTAGCGTTTAGTAACCGTGGTTGCATAGTTCAGGGTGTGTACGGTAAGTGGGAACGAATGCTGATGCTAGTTAATTTAGACTTAGTCATTAGTTAGAGTTAGTACTTAGTTTCTCAACCCTTCACTCTTTAGCATAGAAGACATAAAACATAAAAGATATAAAAATCATATACCTCGGACTTACTTAACCATACACTGTGATAAACACAAGTTTGGGAAGACAACGAATGATTAACCCCAAGTGTTCCATGAGGTGTGTAGGCATTTAGTCTGTAGAGTTCAACTAGATCGCGCGTGCTACGCTTGTTTCATATGGTTGAGTGTAGGGGTACCTCGCCACTCATCATTGGCACCGTTGCCGGGGACTAAGTGTTTGTGTGCCGAATAGAACATAAAGGATATCACTCACATCGTTGTGAGCCTTAACAGACCTTTGGGTTAATCAAAAGAAAAAATTTTATTTAACGGTGAATTAGCACATCAATAAAAATGCCTTCTTCTCATAAGAGCAACTCACCACCTAAGGACCATACTAGAGACAGTTGGCAACATAAAACACATAGCCGAAATCAGCCAAGTCCTAAACAATACAAGATAGTTTATACTCATCCCGATGAGTATATTTCAGAATTCACCTTTATCCTCCATCAAGACAAATAGTTGTGATGGAGAGATTTGCAAGGTAACATTGTGTTACCCCTAGATCGATTAGTCTCTTGCATGCTTTTCCTTGCCTTGGCACAGATAGGCATAATTGAATTATATGCTGAATACGTTGCAGAAGATTTTGACATGAGGGATTATTCTCCCACAGATGCCCAACGTATGAGGGACTTAAGGCAGGAGAGTCAACATACTTTTCTGAAGGGTAAAGCCCTGCACATCCTTAGCGAAATAGGAGATGAGGAACCCCTTATCACGGGTTTTTTAATAAATGATGTTTCCCCTCCTAATGATGGTGAGGAGGTTGGGTATCAGAATCTACGATCAACGATACATAACCATGGTTCTGATGCCCGTGAACACCAACTATTCACAGAGGGAATAACCACTCATGCTAAGGATGAGCACTTAGATCGTCACCACGATCGAGGCCTTAGTAGCTGAAGAGAAGGCAAGAAACATCGTCATGGCAATGGTTCCCCTTCTTCTTCTTCTTCATCCCATCACTC
>MNCI01001365.1:155410-167000 GCA_015680685.1 Gnetum montanum
TTAATTTAGACTTAGTCATTAGTTAGAGTTAATACTTAGTTTCTCAACCCTTCACTCTTTAGCATAGAAGACATAAAACATAAAAGATATAAAAATCATATACCTCGGACTTACTTAACCATACACCGTGACAAACACAAGTAAGTCTGGGAAGACAACGAATGATTAACCCCAAGTGTTCCATGGGGCGTGTAGGCATTTAGTCTATGGAGTTCGACCGAATCGCGCGTGCTACGCTCGTTTCATATGGTTGAGTGTAGGGGTACCTCGCCACTCATCATGTGGGATTCTAGTAAAGAACCTTATCTCCCAGTTTGTATTTGGCTTTCCTAATCCTTAGGTCATGACGTTGTTTGTTAAAGGCCTTGTGCAGTTCATTGGATGATAGGGCGGCTAGTCGATTGTCATCTAGCAAGTTAAGGTTCATTAACCATTCTTTTTGTGCTAGATTGAGGTCAAGGTTAAGGTCACATGTCATGGATAGTGTATAGAGCTCAGCTTGAATAGGAAGTGTTGGAAGTTTACCATACACTAACTCATAGGGAGAGTAGTTGATAGGGAGTTTCCATGTGGAGCAGTATGCCTAAAGAGCATCATTCAGTTTGGTGCTCTAGTCTTGCCTATACTTGCTAATGGTTCATGTCAATATTTTTTTAATCTCCCTATTGGTGACTTCATCTTGACCATTCGCTTGAGGATGATATGGTGTAGTCAGTTTATGCTCAACTCCTAAGTGTTGCATTAACTTTCAAAAAGTCACACTTGTGAAAAGTGTACCATTGTCAGAAATAAGTGCACGAGGCATGCCAAACCTATTTATGATTTGTTGTTGAACAAATCATGCAGTGGTAGATGATGTACAGTCTGTAATAGCAGCTGCTTATGCCCATTTGGTAAAATAGTCAACAGCAACAACAATGTAGGCTTTTCCATTGGACATTGGTGTAATAGGCCCCATAAAATCAATTCCCCATATGTCGAAGGGTTCTAAAGGTTGAATCCATTGTTGCAGACCCTTCATTCTAGCAGTAATTCCCCCATCATGTTGGCAGTGCTCACAGGATTGGACAAAATGATGAGCATCCTAGAATAATGTAGGCCAATAATATCCTGCAAGCAAGATTTTAATGGTTGTTCGTCTTCCAACCTAATGACCCCACAAGGACCCTCATGAGTATCTTTGAGAACTCACAATTGATCTATATTAGGAACACACCATTGAACCAAGCCATTGAGACATACCTTCTAAAGATGTCCATTGATTTCCATAAAATATTTGGCTCGATGAAGAAACTGTTGCTTTTTCTAACGTCTAACCCTTGTGGTGTTTCTTGTGTTAGCAAATAAGTGAGAATGCTACTATACCAATTTGTATTAGTGAGTAAGTGATTGTTTATCACACCTGCAAAGAGGAGTTCATTAGGGAAATGGTCAGAAATTCGATATTCATCCTCTTTGTTGTCCCATCACAACCGAGATAAATGATCAACATTAACATTCTCGGTGCCTTTACGATTGATCATCGTAAGATCGAACTCTTGTAAGATCACGAGCCATCATATGATGTGAGGGCTCACCATTGGTTTATTCATTAGGAACCAAATTACACTATGATCTATATGTACAAATATCTTATAGTCCAATACATAGTACCTAAATTTTTCTAGTGCAAACACCATAGTCATTAACTCTTTTTTCATTGTGGTGTAATTGAGTTATGCACTAGCGATACTTCAACTTGCACAATGGATGTAATAGGATCATTTTTGGTCATCTAATTGTGTAATTACAGCTCCTAAGGTAAGTATGGCTCCTAAGGAAAACTTGGACACGACAGTCATTATGTAGAACGCTTTGGACCAGTCAGGAGCTTATAGAATAGGTGTTTCTACAAGCTTCTATTTTAAGGCTTGGAAGGTTAGCTGACATTCCTTGGTCCATTTAAAAGGTATGTCCTTCTTTGTTAGTTCTACCAAAGGTTTCGTAATCCTTAAAAAGTTCTCAATGAAGCATCTATAATAGCCAGTATGTCCAAGGAATGATCGGATGTCTTTTACAATTTTAGGTTGCCAAGTGATTCCTTGGATGACCTTAATCTTTTCAGGATCTACTTCTATCCTTGTTTGTGAAATCTTGTGCCCTAATACAATGCCTTCTTGGACCATTAAATGTTTTTTTTGCTAGTTGAGTCTTAAGTTGGTTTCTACACATCATTTCAGTACTTGCTCTAATTGGTCTAATGCTTGTTTGAAGTTTGCTCCATAGGTGGAGAAATCATCCATAAAGACCTCCACACCATTTCCTATTTGCTGTTGAAAGATACTTAGAACCAAACGTTGAAACATTGCTGGGGCATTGCAGAAGCCAAATGACATATGCTTATATGCAAATGTCCCCCAAGGACTTGCGAACGTAGTCTTGGCTTGGTTTTCTGGTGCTATTTGAATTTGATTATATCCACTGTAGCCATTTAGAAAACTATAGTAGTAATGCCCTAGAATGATATCTAAGACTTGGTCGATGAATGGCAACGGGAAGTGGTTTTTGAATGTTGCCATGTTTAGTAGCCTAAAGTCTATACACACCCTCCATTTACCTTCCTTTTTGGGCACAATGACTAACAGACTTACCCATTCACTATCAGCAATGGGATATATGAACCCAGCTTTTAGAAGTTGTTCAATTTCTTCTTTAACCACTTGCTTAAGCTTTAGGTTTAGTCACCTTTGCAGTTGTCATCGAGGTTTCATGGAGGGGTTAGTGTAAATTCTATGTTGGCATATCCTAGGATCTATTTTGGTTAATTCAGGATATGACCAAGCAAAGGCTTTCAACCATTTATTTACCATTTTCAGTAGTCTTTCTTTTTGTTTAGGAGTGAGCTTAGCATTAATGATTACCGATTTTCCATTTTTGAGAAATGTATATTCCATACCAGTGGGCAACGATTTTAACTCAAGGGGCTTTTTCTTGAACTTGTCAAGGATTTCCAACTTCCCCTAGTTGATATTTTCGATGTCAGGACTTGGAAGTTGGTGATGAACTTGCTCTAATGTATCTATGCTATCAATGTAGGTGCAAGTCAAGCTCTTAGTTGGTTCCATGCATATAGTTGAATTATTCTCTTGGTCAACTGTTAGCCACTGGATGCCTTCCTATCTTGTGGTTGTTGCATATAGGCATCTTTGTATGTTAGTTATTGATGCACACATGTAGGCAATGTTAAACGTTGTACAAACCAAGACTTCTGCATGCAATTACACCCTGTGTCACTGTATGCGATGCATGAAACTTTCTTCTTCTTGATCTTTTCAAATGTTTTTTCCTTTGATATTTCTAGGTAAAGATAACATATTCCTAGGTGCACATCAATTATGCTTAGCCATGCTCTTCCCATTATGATTGGGAAGTACCCCTTATAGTTGTTGACTTGAATTACTAGGAAATTGGCTAGATACAACCACCCACAAATAGTGGTGACAATTTCATCCACTAGTCCTAATGGGACAATGATGGACTGGCGGCCAACTCTAAATGTATGTTGCTCTTTTTTAATGGAGGTAGGTTCCAGGCTTTGTTCATTTCTTGAGATATTAAGTTAGCACTAGGACCTAAATCCAAAAGAGCTTTGCAAGGTTCATTCCTAGCAATTTGCAAATATATAAGAGGACTTCTAGGATCAGATAATTTCCTAGGAAGATGGCTAACTTTAATCCAATTGGTAATTGCATGAGTCAACATGACCATGTGCATTAAGTGTAGTCTTTGGTTTAAAGGAAGCTCTAAGGATTTGAATGGTGGTGAGGCGTTTGGAGAATTTGCTACTTGTGGTTGCAAGGACTTAGTTGAATTGTTGGTTCTAAAGAAAGGTCTCTTCTTTATGAAGTTTTTTGAACCAACAGTAGGTTGAGGGTTGACAACCCTTGTTGCGTTATGTTGCTATAGTTGGGTAGGGAGCTCACCTTGCATAGCTGGAGGAGGTGGTAATGAAGCTAAGGGTGGAAGAGGTGCAGTTGGATGAGAAGGATAGTATGTTTGTGGAACTTCTCCTCTAGGAGAAGGAGTTCTATAGTACTTGTGGGTTTGGTAGTGAGACTAAGGAGTAACATGACTAGTAGAGTTACGTGGAGAGATTGGCTACTACACGTAAGATCCATACAGGTTAGGTTGATGGTAAGGGTACTGTTGACATGGTGATGGCATTCCCCATGACTGTGGGTGTTGCCACTATTGATACTATTCATTTGGTTGTGGTGGAGTTCGACTTGCATAATACATCAAGGGATGGTGGAACTATCTTGGGCTACCTTGAGGATAAGGTGACCTTCAGGGTGTTTGCCATCTGTTTAATCATGGGTTTAGTGTGTACACCCTAGACTCCTGCAAATGTGAGATTACTGGGCAACATCCCTTAGGATGGTCATATTGACATATCTCACATTCACCATCATTATCTATATTTGAATTCAAAACCTCTTCAATGATGGTAGCTTTTCCCTTACCTTTGTTACGTGCATATTCAGTTTCTTTCTTTTTTCTCCTTTCTCGGTCGCTACCTGGTTCCCTAGACTCTTCTACTATTTTGAAAATGGTTTGAAATTTATTATCTAGGGAGTCCCACATTTGGTCCACCTTTACTGATACTTCTAATGCAAGTTTTTGAATGGACAAGGTTTTCCTATTCACCATCTCTTCAAGTGGTGAGTCTTCTTCATCCTTACAAAATATAACTCCCTTCTTTCGAAGGGAAGGATCTTTGTTGTATTCCTCCACACTCTCTCTTTTCCGTAACTCACATTCCTCCTTGGTAACTTGCTCCAACAATCTTTGTACTTGATGGGCTTTAAGCTCGGATAGTCTTTCTTGCACATAGGTTCCAAGGGTTCTTCACATTTCATGCCTAAGTCCATCTATGAGATGGCATAATTGTTCCCTTTGTGAGTAACCATGGCTAGGGCAACAATGTAATAATGCATAATATTGGCCCATGGAAGAATCTAAAGGTTCATGTCCTCCTTTTTTCCATCCTTGGATTTGCTTTCGTAGGTTGGACACTTGGGACTACGTTTAATACTTATCATTGAATAGTTCTAACATGGTACTCCATCGATGAATGGATTCTGATTCTAAGGACCAGTACCAACTTTTCGCTTCCTTGATTAGTGTCTGTGGAAACAACTTGAGTTTTTGCCACTTGTTTTCTATGTTTTGCAAGGCACATGCATCATGAAATGCTTGCAAATGATTTTTAAGATCAGCATTGTATCCCTCTTCAAATCGTGGGATATTGTTCATGTCCAATCTTTTGATCCTGCGGTCTTTTTAGTGCCTTGTTGGGATTCTAACAACCTCAGTTATATCTAGCATACTTTAGGTAGCGAGGAGGGGTTCATCATGATCATGTTGTCTATGGTGTCTATGATGCCTATGCTATTCCCTACTCTCCCTCCTTTCATGGTGTATATCTCTAAAATGCCCTCGTCCCCTTAACTGTTTTGTCTATTATTCCTATTTTGCATACCATTATCCTTAGGTCTTTTCCTTTGCGATTGTGTTCCAATCCTAAAGGAGAGGGGGAAGGATATGATGAAGGTGAAGAGGAAGAAGGACTGTCACCATGATGGTGCTTGCTACCTTCTCTTTGGTGGTTGTCGCCTCGATCATAGTTACGATCAGAATGTCCATCTTTGTCATGTGTTTGTGTTCCTTTTTTGGACCCTTTGTGTCCGTCGGTACCAGAATTTGGGTTATGGATAGTTGAGTGAAGATTCTAATACATAACCCCTTGACCGAAGTAAATGGGAGGAACATCATTTTGTGGAAGACCTCCTGAGGTAGGTTCACCACCATCATTTTCACTTAGGACATATGGGACGTCCTGAGACCACTTCCCTTTCATAGATTTATGATGTCTCTCTTGTTGTAAGTCCCTTTGAAATTATGCCTCCGTGGGTTGATAGTCTCTCAAGTTGTGTTTATGCACAACATACTCTGCCAGTAAGTGCTGCATACCAATTCATGTAAGAGTACAAAGAAGCATGCTTAGGACTAAACGATCGGGAGGTAACACTATGTTACCTTTTAAATCATGCCAACACAGTTGTTCATCTTGGTGGAGGATAAAGGTAAAGTTTGGTATATACTCATTGGGATGAAAGTATACCACATGAAACTGTTAGGGCATTGATGGGTCATCATGTGTACTACGCCTCTGATCGTTTGTTGTGTCAGACCTAGGTAGTGAAACACTCTTGTAAGAAGAAGGAAACATTAATTCTTCAGTGTGCGACACTTTTCTCTTCTCTTTTCTAATAATTTTAAGACAACCAACCCTAAGGGTTCATTTCAATGATGAGAAGGTTCCTAAGTTCTAATTAGTGCACAAACAACTAAGTCCTTGGCAACGGTGCCAATGATGAGCGGCGAGGTACCCCTACGCTCAACCATACGAATATGAGCATTACATGCAATTCGGTTGAACTCTAAGAACTAAGTTCTTATGCGCCTTCACAGAACAAGGATGGGTTAGGTGATCATTGTCTTCCCAAGCTTACTTGTATGGCATGATTGTATGGTTAAGTAAACTTGAGATATATGGTCTTTATGCTTTTTATGTTTTATGTCTTGGTGCTAAAGAGGGAAGAAGTGAATTAATTGAATAACTAATTTAAATTAACTAATCAGCTAGGTCCTAACTAGTCCTAACACTAGCATCCATTCCCACTTTCTGTACACATCCTGAACCAGTGCAACACTACTAGGATTACCAAACGCTAATCCTTATTAGGTTACCAAGTGTTCCACGCATGTTTGAAATGGTTGTACTGCGTGTGCTTACTTGGGAGAATTAATAGGGTGAGAGAGAAAACATTAATTAACTACAGAAAGCATTAAATAATTGTAAATAACATGAANTAAGAGGGAGAAACTGCATGATTTTGGGTAAGGGACTAAGAACTAATTACCAAACCAAGTGCGCCCGCCTCTTATTTATAGGCAACGAGATAGGTCTTGATGTCAAATGTTCGATATCACATGGCACGATCCAATATCATGGCCCTGATATCACGGCTTATCAATTATCTAATTAAATAGGTTACTAAATTATGTTGGAAGGGTTTAACTTTCATAAGTTAATAATTTAATATTATTTTATTCATTAAACCCATAGAGGAGTTAGAAAAATTATAAAATTTTTTTTGTCAAAAACTTAAGGTTTGTGGCTTCCACGACATAAAGCATACCTCCAAAAGCTGCAAGACTAAAGAATGGAGTGAATCAAACAAATGGTTCTAATGTTATGGGCTTTGAAAGATTTTGAGCTTTGAAAAATTGCAAAAACTCCACTTATGTTTGAAACAAATGGCAAAAAATTTCTAAGTGGTGTGTGCTATATATAGAATTTTTTCCATGTGTTGATTGGGCCTTGTCGATGGGGCCTAGTTGATGCAACTATTGATCACAATTTGACCAATTCAAAACTTGAAACATACTAGGAGTTTTTGAGTGAAATTGGAATCAAATGAAAGCCCAGGAGGCTAAGAACACAATGAGATGCATGAAGAGGGCTTGAGATTTTACAAAAGATGGAGAAATTAATTGAAGAATGCAATTTTATTGAAGAAATGCCTTAAGGAGTGCAGAGTTGGATGTAATCGATGGGGAATGTAGATGAATTAATTGCAAAAATGCCTAAGGATAAGGGACTTAACTAATCCAACCAAGAGTTATGCAAGTGGGTCCTTCCCATAGTAGGCTCATGCCCATTTTTGGCCTTGCATAACCTCAACTAAGAAGTTCGTGGATCCCATAGTTCATTAATGGTTATAAAAAGTTAAGGATTGGATCCAGAAGAATCCATCTAAGAATTTTAACATATCAAACTAAGACATTGAAAAAAACATGAAAACTAGTAGTGAGGTGAGTTATGGAGAGAGTTGATGGATGAGATAGAGAGTGGAATGGATTTTCCAATTATGGGCACATGAAGTTCCTTTTGAATTTTATTATTAGATGATCCAATAAAATCCATCCTTAGTCTAGATCAAAAGCAACCACTTTCAATGACTTTGCACCGCCACTCTAGGATCAGTCCATCCCCTCGAGACACAAGAATGCTCCCATAGAGAACCACCGTTCCTTATTTGACAAGAAAAGAGAAGCAGGATGTAAGAAAAGACCTTTCTTAAAGGGGTCCTTTAGGCATAGGTAACATGCCTTTCTCATCCCATAATTAGTGCTTGTAGCCTATTATTTTGTCTACGGGATGTGCTTTGAATTCCCATCATGTTTTTTTTTTGAATTTTATACTTCTATGGATTTTTTATATGGGAACCACACCATGCAAAGACTTATTCAACATTTTGTTATTGGTCGACACAAAATGATAAGAAATCCATGAAAAACACTCATGCACTCAAGTAAGTAGAGAGGCACAAAGAGTAACAAATCCCCTTGAAGTCACACCCTGCTCAATCCTTTAAATCTTTTCCAAGTTTGTAAACTACCAAGGTCACAAGTTTGTTAAGGTTTTATTTATGAAAAATGGACTTAATATTTCCAAAATAAGTAAAACTGTAGAGTTTTTGGATGGGTGGATGGCGTGGACTCATTGCCTATTCCATGAAAAGAAACTTGTCTTAGTCATTAGTCATGAAAATTCAAAAATAGAAACCAGACAATAGCAATCAAAAAAATTAAGTATAAACCACCATTTGCAAATAGCTACAACATCACTATGTCCTGTTTGTAATAAATAAATTTTATTAGAAAATAAGAAAAATTCACGTCAAAATAAAGAGAAAATTAAATGAAATTATGAAATATTCAACAAAGATAAAACATACAAACGATGTTGTAAAACAAAAATTTTGAAAAATAACAAAGTTTTAAACAAAAAGGTATAAAACCAAAAAGTAGAAAATTTTAAGAGCCATTTTAATGATTAGCATGGATGGCCATCTTCCCCACGATTGAGTTGAAAGGAGGAGATTTAAAAGATTGAGTGTGGTTGTCCATCAAATGAGGTGTTGATTTCACTGGCTTGCTTAGGCTCATGGAAAGATTTTAGTTGTTGCATGTTGACCAACTATTTCTTGTTTCGGCTCTCAGGTTTGTAAATTGACATGGCCCTCAAAGGAAAGATTTCATAAATGATGTAAGGCCCTTCCCAAAATATTTGAAACTTAGTTTGTTGAGGTACATGTGTGGTGATGAGTGGCGAGGTATGCCTACGCCCAACCATACGAATATGAGCATTCACGCACGATCTAGTCGAACTCCGCGGACAGGCCAGTTGTGGTATCTAGATAGTTACATGTTGATCACAGTTCGCTGTCTTTCCACTTCGACTAGTATTTGCTTTGTCACGTATGGTTTAGTCCAGAGTGAGGGGTATGATGTGATCCTAAATTAATGCTACTCTTAGAGACAATGGTAGATAATATTAATTAAACTAATGAGAAATCAAAAATGAGTCTAAGCTAGCCTAAGTGCGATGAGCATCTGTTCCTTAATCATCCGTACACATCTTGGACCTTGTGCACGACTAGTACTGGGATTACCAAGCATAGATTCTAGGTACACTACTAGGTTACCAAGTAGTCACACTTAAATGCTCGTGATTAAGTCGTACTCATTCCGCGTTTAACAACAGGAATAGTAAATGATGATAAAGAAATATTAACTAAGAAAACAATAAATAAAAATAACAATTAACAATAATAATTAAACAATTAAAACTAAGTGAATGTTGCAATGATGAAGTAATCTCGATCTTTATTTTCAGTCATGTGCGCATCCAAGTACGTCACACTCGAATAAAGGTGTCGTATAATTACAAGCATCACATTGTGGGCATGCACTTGGGAAAATAATCTAACTCCTACGAAAAAAATGCAAGAGCTTCGCTACAACTAACTTGAAGCTGCCTAAATGAGGTAGAAGGTCCTCTTATTTATAGGCCAGGATAGGCAGCTGCGTAAATGGGCCACGTCGACGTAGGAAGGCTATGTCGACGGGCCCACATCAATGCAGCTACGTATACAGGGCCCCGTATATGCGGCCTAGTTGATGCATCGACTATATAGCACTTCATCATACCCCCACAACTGAGTAAAAACTCATCCTCAAGTCAAAGAAAGTGAGGAACAAGCTCAATTAAATACACAGTGGATAGGTATGGGAGTATTGACTGACTAGAAATTCATTCATGCTGCAGTGGATATGAAAAAATTGGGACACAGATACAAAATAACAAAATTTGTGGAACTCATGGGGTTCTCGGTAGTGGTGGCTCCTCCATGGGTGCCTTTTCTTTGTTCTATGTGCCAGGCTTCTGAGATTGATACCACTGAAGAAGCATTTGACATTTCTTTTTTCTTCCATCCGTAGATTATGAGCTATCCATACTGATGTTCCAATGTATGATGGAGTCGGCACTTTCCATGGACACAGCAGCTGCGGGAACACTTGATTGGCCTTGACATGCCATGCTGCAAATAGCCATCATTCCTCTTCATAGGCTCAGGCCCTAACCTCTCCTCCCTTTGCTTAGATAGATTATGCAGTAATAGGAGTTTCTTGATGGATGCTGAATGATTGCCTTCTACTCTGCATGTTCTGCATGAGGTCCTTGGCCTCTGCCTCCCCCCAGGTCGTTTGGTTGCACCTTGAGAAGGTCCTCCTTGTTGTCTTCTCTTAGGGGCCATCTATAATCACACAAAGATCAATTGTTAGTAAGGCTATTGAAAAAAAGTTCAATGATGTCATACCTTACTCATTTTCTTTAATAAATGTTGAATTCTTTTACTTAGTGTGATTTTAGAGTTAGAAATTTTGCAAGGAAGTTGCCCTAAAAGTTTAATGTTGGACCTGGTTTTGAGGAATGTTGGATAAAATGATAACAAAGGAAAGAATAGATTTGGCAATGAAGTACTCGGAGGGTATAAGATGATGTGGTGGCTTGCAACAAGTACAAATTACAAAAGTCACGCAAGTGGGTCCTCCCCAAAGCAAGTTCCAACCTATATGCCCTTGCGTAACCACACCTTAAGATGTCCGTAGGCATTAGAAGGGTTAAATGTAATCTATACCAATGCAACAAAACACACACATGTTGATACCACCATGATGAGGTATGAATTCAATGCTATACAAGACACGAGTCACAAATACATGAACAGCGAGATGGAATGAATTAGAGAAAGGATCGCAGAGATTGGGATGTGAGGTAACTAACTCAGGGCATAACGAATCCTGCCTGTAAAGCATGATTAAGGTGTCATTAACCCATCGTTCCAAGATCAGGACCAAGTCCATTCCTCTAAGCAGTGACATCACATTGTTTCATCCCATGATGAGCAACCATGAGAGTACCATAACAACAAGGCATATGATCACTTGGCGTTTTGTTCAAGGGAGGAGTGATTTTTGTTTTGTGGCACTTTTCTTGTTCTTTTCTTTTTCTCTTTTTTCTTTTTCTTTTTGAATACTGAATCTAGGGAAGCTGCTAACCTTCAGGCATGGATGCATGTCTTTCCAGTGGAACCCCCTAGAACACCATTGGATTTTTGAGTGCCCTTTTGATTAC
>MNCI01001365.1:169970-198619 GCA_015680685.1 Gnetum montanum
GGCATGCACTTGGGAAAATAATCTAACTCCTATGAAAACAAAATGCAAGAGCTTCACTACAACTAACTCAAAGTTGCCTAAATGAGGCTGAAGGCCCTCTTATTTATAGGCTAGGATAGGTGGCTGCGTAAACGGGGCCATGTCGACGTAGGAAGGCTACATCGACGAGCCTGCGTCAACGTGGCTGCGTATACGGGATGCATTAACTATATAGCACTTCATCAAGTGGGGTTCTAGTAGAGGACCTTGTCTCTAGGTTGAAATTTTACCTTCTATATTCTAAGGTCATGACGTTGTCTACTGAATGCTTTGTGTACTTCATTCAAAAATAGGCTACCAACTGATTTTCATTTAGCACATTAAGGTTGATCAATCTCTCTTTCTATGCTAGGCTAAGATTAAGATCTAGATCACAAGCTGTTAAAAGTGTACAAAGCTCGGATTGAATTGGAAGAGTTGGTAAATTTCTATACACCAACTCATAGGGGGAGTAGACTATAGGCAATTTACATGTTGAGCAGTATGCCCAGAGGGCATTGTTAAGATTTGTGCTCCAATCTCTCCCACAAGGACCCTTATGAGTTTCTTGGAGAATGTGTAATTAAGAAGCATCCAAAATACACTAATGAACTAGGCCATCAATGCATACCTTGTAAAGGTATCCATTAATCTCCATGAAGCATTTGGCCTAATGAAGAAACTATTGTTTCTTCCAAAAGTTAAGGTCTTGTGGTATCTCCTAAGTCAGAAGATAAGTGAGGATGCCATCATACTAGTTAAGTTCAACAAGCACTTGTTCATTTATTGCATTGGAAAAGAGGACTTCATCAGGAAATTGATTAGAGAGTGGGCTCTCATCCTCTTTGTTGTCCCTTTGTAACTAAGACAAGTGGTTAGTGATCACGCTCTTAATTCCCTTTCAATCTACCATCATAATATCGAACTCATGTAAGATCACCAGCCATTGTATGACACAAGGGCTCACCATTTGCTTATTCATGAGAAAGTGAATGGCATTGTGATCCATGTGCACAAACACCTTGTATCCAAGCACATAGTGCTTGAACTTCTCCAAAGTATGCACCACAATCATAAGATCTTTCTCTATTGTGGTGTAATTAAGTTGTGCATCCACAATGCTTTGGCTTACATAGTGGATGTAATATGGATGTTTCTAACCATCCAATTATGTGAGCATAGCTACCAAGACATAGTTTGATGCATTTTTCATAATGTGAAATGGTCAAAACCAATTAGGTGCTCATAGAATTAGAGTCTCTAGAAGCTTCTTCTTAAGCTACTAGAATGCCTTTTCTCATTTCTTGATCTATATGAATGGAGTGTCTTTCTTTGTCAGCTCGACCAATGTTTTTTTGTTCTTAGAGAAATTCTCTATGAATAGTTGGTAGTAGCCAATGTGTCAAAGGAACGATTAAACATCTTTAATGGTTTTTGGTTGGCATGTTATTTCTTAGATGAACCTAATCTTTTCAAGGTTCACATCAATCCCTACTTAAGAAATTTTGTGCCCCAACATAATGCCCTCTTGGACCATGAGATGGCTCTTTTACCAATTGAGTCAAAGATTAATGTCCATGCACCTTTGAATCACTTGCTCAAGGTGGTCCAGGGCCTACTCAAATGTAGCACCATAGGTGAACAATTCATCCATGAAAACTTCCATCCCACTACCAATTTGTTCCTAAAAAATGCTTAGGACAAGGCATCAAAAAGTTGTAGGGTCATTGCATAGACCAAATGGCATTTTTGATATGCAAAACTTTCCCAATGACTTGTGAACGTAGCTTTGGCCTAATTCTCTAGTGCGATCTGAATCTAGTTATAGCCACTATAACCATTCAAAAATTTGTAATAGCAATGCCTAGAGATTGTGTCCAACATGTGGTCCACAAATGGTAATGAAAAATGATCTTTGAACATTTCCATGTTCAACAGCTTGAAATCAATACACACCCTTCACTTGCCATTTTTATTTAGCGTAATCACAAGTGGGCTAACCCACTCACTATTTGCAATTGGATAAAGGAACCCCACCTTAAGTAGTTGATCAATTTCTTCTTTGACAATATGCTTTAATTTGGTATTTAGCTACCACTGCAGCTGCCTCTTTGGTTGGATGGAAGGATAAGTATAGATGCAATGCTGGCATATCCTAGGATAAATACCAATGAGTTTAGGATATGACCAAGCAAAGGCTGTTAGCCATTTATTAACCACATTTAGTAGCTTCTCTTTTTGTTCAAGAGTAAGGTTGGCATTGATTATTATCGGCTTGCCATTTTTTAGGAATGCATACTCCATGCTGGTAGGTAGAGTCTTCAAGTCTAGGGGCTCTTGTTTGAAACTATTATGGATTTCCAACTATCCCTAGTTGGTATCATTAGGTTCATCATTAGAGAGTTGGTGATGAACTTACTTTAGTTCATCTATGCCTTCAACATAGGCACAAGTTAGGCTCTTAGTAGGTTCCATGCAAAGTATGCTACTTTCAAAATCAACTATCAGGTCTTGGGTACCCTCTTGTTTTGTGACTACTATGTATAGGCACTTTTGGATTTCAAATTCATCTACACACTATCTGCATGCTTTGATTGATGTGCTTTTGATAGACTATAGTTTCTGTAGATAATTACACCTAGTATGATTGTACGTGATGCATAAAACTCTATTCTTCTCGATCTTTCTAAATGCATTTTTCTTGAAAATCTCTAGGGAAAGATCTCTAATGCTCATTCACGCATCAATAGTGCTCAACTGAGTGCTTCCCATAATGATTGGAAATTCCCCCTTACAATAGTCAACTTCGATCATCAAGAAATTGATACAATACAACCACCCATAGACAATGGTCACAATGTCCTTCACTAATCCCAAGAAAACAGTGATGGACTGATCTATCAATTCTAAATTGATGTTACTCTTCTTGAGAGGAGGTAGGTTCCAAGTGTTGTACATTTCATGAGAAATCAAATTAACACCGAAACCTAAATCAAGAAGAGCCTTGCATGGCTCATTTCCAATAATCTACAAGTAGATGAGAGGACTTCTAGAATTAGTTCTTTTCCTAGGAATGTTGCTAGCCTTGATCCAATTAGATACACTATGGGTTAACATGACTATGCAAATCTTGGGAGGCATTTGGTTTAAAGGACTCTTGAAAGGAATGAATACAAAGGATGAGGGAGACATAGGGTGACCAACCACATAAGTCAATGAGGGCTTTGTAGGGCTATTAATTTAGAAGAATGATCTTTTATGAAATTTAGGTTCTAAACCACTCACCTGAGGAGCCAATTGTAAATTAATGGCCCTAGTAGTGTTGCATTGCTGCAACTACACAGGAATTTCACCCTACATGGATGGAGTAGGTGATAATTGGGTTGAGGGTGGAGGAATATGTCCTGAAGGATGAGGAGGATGATAAGGATATGAGGATTTTTCTCTAGGAGATGAAGAATGAGTTCTATAGTATTCTAGAGGGTAGTAGTGATGCTGAAAAGAAGTGTGACTAGAAGAGTCACATGGAGACATGGGTTGCTGAACATAATACCCATATGGATTTGGCTACCTATAAAGGTACTATTGCCTTGGTGGTGGCATCCACCATGACTATGGGTGTTGCCACTGATGGTACTATTCATACATTTTTGGTGGAACTCCACTTGGATGATAAGCTTGTTGTTGCTATTGGAACTGCCTTAGGTTGCATTGAGGATAAGGCAACCTTCTAGGTGCTTGCCTTCGTGCTAGTCTAGGATTCAAAGCATACACCCTAGATTCATGTAAGTGACACAATAGGATAACATCCCTTGGGATGTTCATATTGGTAGATCTCACACCCACCATCATCATCTAATTCTAACTCCACAACCTCTTCTATTGTAGCAGGTTTGCCCTTACCCCTTTGGGAGGCACATTCAGCTTCCTTTTTCCTCGTATGGTCATGATCACTACCTTGCTTTTTGGATTCTTCTACACTTTTTGAACTTGTTTAAAATTTTTCATCCAAAGATTTTCACATTTTATCAATCTTAGCCAAAATTTTAGACATAGATTTTTGAATTAGCAAGGTTTTTTGTTGCACCACTTCATCAAGTGGTGGCTCCCCCTCACTATCATAGAATTAGACCTCCTTTTTTCTGATGGAAGGGTCTCAATTATACTCCTTAGGACTTTTCCATTTCCTCAACTCACCTTCTTCTTTTGCAACTTGCTCAATCAACCTTTGAATTTGATGGGCTTGTAGTTCTGATAGTCTCCCTTAGACATAGACCCCAAGAGTTCTCCTCATTTTTGATTAGAGCCCATCTATGATATGGCAAAGCTACTCTCGTTGAGAATAACCATGGCCAAGGCATCTGTGCAAAAGGGAATAATACCTACCCATGGTTGTGTCCAAGGGTTCATGCGTTCCTTGTCACTAGCCTTGGATTTGCCTTCTCAAATTGGACACTCTAAAGTACGTCTAATATTTTTCATTGAACAACTCAAGCATCATACTCCATTTGCTAATTGATTTTGGCTCCAAGGAGTGGTTCCAACTTTCTACTTCTTTTACGAGTGTCTTAGGAAATAGCTTAAGTTTTTTCCAATAATTTTCTATGTTCTGCAAGCCATAGGCATCATGAAAGGCTTGAAGATGTGTTTATGGATTTGAGTTATATCCCCCTCAAATCTGAAAGTATTGTTCATATCGAATCTCTTGATTTTGCTATCTTTTACATGCCTGGTTGGAATTCTGACTACCTTTGCAATGTTTAGCATGCTTCACATTGTAAGCAAAGGTTCATCATTATCATGATTTCAATGATGCCTCTATGTTCCCTACTACCCCTTCATTCATGGCAAGGCCTATGATCATTGTCTTGTCCTTCACCTCCAATACGGTTTCGTCCTCTATGGTGTTAGTCAAAACTAAAAGAGGAAGAAGAATATGTAGATGAAGAGGTGAAGAGGATGAAGAGGGAGGAAGACTACCATTGCCATTATTTCTAACACCTTCTCTCCACTTGTCTTGACTATGATCATTAGGTTTATTATCATCATAATGCTTGCTCGAGCCCCGACCTTGACTCCCACTTTTGCTTGAACCTAGATTGTTGATAGTGTAAGTATGGGGTTGAAGCCCCATTCACCAAAGTCAAGGGGTAGAGAATCTTCATGTTGATAACCCCTAGAGAAAGGATCCCCCATATTGTTTTGGTCTAGTAGGAACAAGGGGTTATTAAACCATTTCCCCTCCATAGCTTCATGGTGCTTCTCCTGATGTTGATCTCATTTGTGTTGTCTGTTTGTGAATGATAGTCCCGATAGTCATGGTCCTACACAACGTATTCATCATGGAGGTCCTAGATTCCCAACCTCTTAAGAATTTGGAGCAACATCCCAGGAATAGATCGGTTGAGAGGCAATACAACGTTTCCCTCCATATTTCTCCACCATAGCTATTCATCTTGATGTAGGATGAAGGTGAAATTAGGTACAAACTCATCTGGATGAGTGTATATCACTTTGAATTCTTGGGGCACTGGCAATTTTGATTCATCATGCTTGTGAGAAGAAGACATTTTGGATTAAAGAAAAATTTAGTATAGTTAAATTATAATTATAATAATTATTTTTTTAAAGAATTGTGACCTTAGGATTTGTTCCAATGATCTTAAGTAATATTCACTAAGTCCTAGACAAGGAACATATCAAACTACAAGTCCTTAGCAATGGTGCCAAGGATGAGCGATGAGTAGACCCTATGCCCAAACATATGAATCACTAAGTGTTCACATGCAATCCAGCCAAATTTTGTAGACTTATAACCTTTTAAGTACATTGATCTCTGGAAAGTGAAACTAACTGTTGCAATCCTTATCTTCCCAATTACACTTATGAAATGCAAAGGTATGGTTAAGTGCAATTGAGGCATATGATTTTTACATTTTATGTTCTAAGTAATCTAAGAATATAGAATAATGAATAAAATAATTAAATTATTAATTTAATCTAACTAGATTCACCTAACTAATCCTAACATAAGCATCCATTTGCACTTTCTGTACATATCCTAAACACGTTTAACACTACTAGGTTACCAAATGTTAAGCGTTATTAGGATTACCAAGTGTCAAGTGTATGCTTGAAGTGGTCATACTTATGTGCTTAATTAATTACTATTTAATTTATCTTAATTAATTACTTAATTACTTAAAGCATTAAAAGAAATTTCATAAAACTTTAAATGCATAAATAGACAATTAATCTATTTCAAAGTGTTACAAGGTTTCTCAGAAAGCTTATCTTTATTACTACACACTTTACAGTGCTCAAGAACAACAGTGCTCAAATAAAGATCCATACACTCTTTGACTCCTTCTGCAGGCACTTAGAAAAATATTCTAACTTTCAAACAATAAAAGTACAAGAGCTCCACTACAACTATGACAAAAGATTCCATAAGTATGACAGGTGAGTGCATATTTATAGGAAAAAATGAACACTACATCAATGAGGCCACATCAACACATCAAATCCCACATCAACGGGATCACATCAATGTGGCCATATTGATGAAACCCAAGAAAATGTGACTCATATCTTATGAAACTAATGACTTAAAATATATACTCAAGACAATGAAGGAAATCAACTTACCCAAGAAAGGAAGAGCTCTTTACATAAACCAATTACCAGAAGCTAAATAAAAATTCTAGAATGAAATTGTTAAGTGTGAGAGCTTATCTAAAGTATTTATAGTTTTTGCATAAAAATGGAAGGGATTTGTCAATGCCTAGGCATCAATGGAGGCTTATCAATGTAACTAAAACTAACCCTAGATGCATACAAGTCAAAGTTAGATAAACTAGGCCTATTAAGGAGATGCCTTAACACCATTTGGTTAGTGCATCCTCCCCAAAATCACACTTTGTATTTTGATCCCAAATGTAAGCTAGAACCTAAGGAAGCATACGAAAAGGTACTTTGGACATCCAAATGAAGCTAGAATCATTCTAGAGAGCTTGAAATTATGCATACAATCTCAAAGTATGATTCAAGAAACAAGGGTACATCTTGGTAGATCAAGAACCTCTATTAAGCATGCTAGACTATAAACACAAGGCACATGAAATACTTTCTAGATCTAGGACTTACAATGAAATTATAAAATACCATTGGATGACTTAAGATTTCTCCATATCTTATTAAAGCTAGTTCCATAGCTTTAATATCCAAGACACAAAACTGGGACTAGACATATAACATGATCAATGTGAAGGAATATAACTATACAAACATACATACTATAACTACAATAATACAATCCAACTCATTGAGAAGTGTTAGGGGGTGTTGGCTAAGAGAAGAAGCCCCCTAATATATCTACTTTATATGGAAAGAATTCTAAAGAGCTGAGTGTAGACATATGAAATCTCTAAAGTTGAGCCTTCAGGTCCATTATTCTTGCTCGAAGCTACCAATTCTATTCATGCATTAGTTTCTACTCTTGCAGAAGTGCTTGATGTTGTTCCTTAGCATCTAGCTAGAACTGCTTGTGAAATTTTATTACCTACAAGAGCTCATGATGGGTCATGTCTAACTTAACCACCACTCAATGAAGGTAGGTAGTTGACCTACTAAATTTTGAACCATATGAAGGTACATCTATTCTACCTACACATCCTCTTCTACTACCTTAAGCCTTTTTTCAAGAACTACGACAACTACTTCATGATAGAGGATAAACATGTTTTCCAACAGGTCCATCTTCTTCTACAGTGTTGGAACACTTGCAATCATTTATCAAAGTTTTGCATGCAAGATATCATATTTCTATTTTACCATGTGCCTCTTCCTAGTTGCTCATTTATTAAGTAGAGCTACAAGTTTATGCAATCTATGCACCTTAATATCCTAGGTCTTTTGCATAATTAAATAAATCTTTCTAAGCTCATTAGTTTCATTGGTAGTCCTTTTTACTAGCTCCTATCACAAGTCCTAGTGTTTCTTCTCTGTATGAAGATATTTATCCTAAAATTAGGTCATGATCTAACTCTCATCTTCTAACCTTCATACTTTCTAGAAAAGGGAGATTACTTGTTTCTCTTTTTCTTGGTTCATCTTTTCCCACTCTTATCTTGATTTATCACTTCAAGCCATCTTTCATGAACATGGCTTCTTCATCAACCTAGTGCACCTAAAATAATTTAAGCTATAGGTACATAATCCATACCTCTGGAGTGATTGTGGAAGGTACTACTACCAATTATATGATATGTTCTAGTTGTTTGTGCAACCATCGTACCTTGGCTTAGCATCTTCGTAGCTCCATAAAATAAAAAGTTTTATCAGCATTCATGGTTTCTAACTCTACCTATATCTTGATGAGTTTAGTCTTTACTATATTATTGATATTTTTCAATAGGAACTCAACACTTGGATCGATCCTTTGCTCTTCTTCCATCCAACAACTAGTCCTAGCTTAATTAGTGAATACCTAGACAACTTTTGTTGCATATTGGATGTCATTCATGGTGCACCTCAATCAATGTGAAGAGAAAACACTTCATAAATGAACATGAATTTCCAACTAAAAAGGGGTATCATAATAGACCATGGGTGGATCATCTAGTAAGGGAGAAGAAAACTAGAAGAGATCTTTCCTTATAGTCTTGCCACTCATGATGGCTCCCATCATGTCTAAGAAATTACTACCTATCCCTCTCCTTCAAAATGCATAATGGATCAAATATAACCATCAAGAAGATCTTCCTAGCTCTACCTAATGCTGAAACTAGGAGGTCATGAGATAGATTTGTTAGACCATTATACCTATGTATGCTAATATGTTTGATAGATGGATGGTGTTCTTGTTTAGTGCTGGCAAACCTAGTCTGAAGGACAGATACAAGACACCTTTGTAGAAGGCATCTCATCCTTTGAATTAGGTATAACATCAATAACATTTAGATGTTATCTTAAGGCCACCACCATTATGTTCTTCCAATTTATCATTCTCATAGTTGTGGGATATCTCCTCACATGATTGACTGTGCCTACCAACTCATAGGATTTTCAAATTAACCTTGGAAAGCCATGGAGTTCCCTCTTGTCTCTGTTCATATCCTTGATATTCTAAATTAAGAGGTTGATGACTCATTTCCCTCTTATCATTGTTACAACTTTTATTCTTTGAGAAAAGATACCTTTTGGTCATTTGGTGGGCAAAAAGTTATGTGTAAAAATATTGTACATGGCATTATGAACCAACAAAAGTTTGGATATCTTCATCCTTACTTTATCCATGTTGAAGGCATCAAACAAAACCTTTTGACTTAAGCTTGGACTCAACCTTTTGAATCCATGAGCACAAGTTATTTTCTGGCTCATATGGGAATCATGTGGTCCTAGAGATTGTCCACATAAAGATAGGGATAGGAATCCCTCTGATAAAAGTCATGGCACCATCTGCTACAAGATTTTATTAGAATTATTCTATCTCATATTGGTACCATGTAAAGGACAAGGTGATGTACTCATACAAGCCTATCCTCTATAATGACTCCTTAAGCTCAATAGGACTGAGATTAAGGAATTAGTTGTAGTTCTTTTCTTCATGAATTAATCACCTCCAAAAATTGTGTGCATTCATGCCTTCCTATATGTCATTTGGCTCATCATCTTCACCTTCTAAAAGCTACTTTGGTACATATTTAGCCACATATATGCATGTGATGAACCCAAAGATCAAGAACATGACTACCTATCTTTTGATTTGCTTCAAGGTGGAGGCCTTTCTAGAGTAGGTTTTATAAGTTTTGAATTAGGAGATCTAAGATCTTCTCCTTCCTCCTCCTTAGAAAATAGTAGTTAATGCTTGGGCATGCATATAGATTCTTGATATTGCTCAACCTCAACCCTCCTTGGCCTATAGAGTTTTGATTATAATTGGTCTAACCTAGTAAGTTGTAAACACTGCTAAAAATCAAGTAAGTTTCCTAAGCGTCATACTACCATTACAAAAATTAGGCATAAAAATAATGATAAACACAACCCTTGGAAATTCTTGAGAAACATTATTCTAACTATAAGATTATGGCATTGAAGGTAACTACAAATAAGGCAAAATATGCTTATATAATTATCGAATGCATTCAATACATACTTGGATTGATGTTTCTCTCCCATGACTAAGTTATAAGATACTAGGCTTGAACCATGGCTAGAACACCAAGGACAAGATTGACCAAGAATACTGTATGCAAAAAATATCATTAATTCAACCTATAATGTGAAAATTTGATAGATTCTTGCTTATTTATGGCCAAATGGGAGTAAAGAAAAATAAGAAATAAGATGATAAAGTGTAAAAATGAGTTTAATAATCCCCTCCATTTATACTAGTTTTCTAGTGCAAGGAGGATGCACTAGTGTAGGGGCATTGACTCACCGATGCTAATGTTGGGGCTACATCAATGCTTCCTCCCAAACATGAGGGAACATACAAATGCATCCTTAATGATCTAAACTTATCTTCCTTCACTGCCAAAGCCATGTGCAAGATTAACAACATGTCCAAATCATCATGAATTGACCTAGTAAAGCATCAAATAAGCATAACAATTAGAGCATTATAGCTTATCTTTGATGATATCATAATTATGGTAATTCAGTCAATTGATCCATTTAAGCTAGAAAAGAGGGGTTAAAGAAATGGGAGAATGATTAGAGCACCAAGAATAATAAAATACAAACACAAATGAGATGAATGAAAGAAGGTTTTTCATGATCAAAACTTAAAGCACCAATAGTCGATACTCATATAAGAAAGAGACTAGTCAAGTACCTTATGCAATGCAACCACCACCATCACTATGAGATAAAGGTTAACTAACTTGCTTATCATGCTAATCCACCAAGGATTCATAAGTGGATCCTCCCCATAGTAGGCCCTTAGCTTTCTTACCCTTGTGAAACTTGTTAATGAGACATCCAAGGATTTCTAGCAACCAATGAAACATTATCATTAAATATGAGTCTGTCCCCTTAGATGACCAAATCTCATTCTCCACTTTACTTGATCAACTTCCTACCACATGCAACCATGGAAAATAATGGAATGGAAGAGATGGAGAATGAATAATGGATATATGTGTATGAAAGAGAGAGGAAGTAACATCACCAGATCCTTAGCCAACCATTCAATTAGTTCATGGAGCATATCAGCACATCCTATATGCCACAAGATATCCACTACTATATTATTTTATGGCTACTCTTACACACAGTAGGAATTGCCCTTCAAGTATTCTTTCCAAGCACAAGGTCATACCTTCCACTTTCAATGTCATCTAGCCTTGATTATTCCATAGTCCAACCACTCATAAAATAGAACCAAGGAAATGTATCACAAACATTCATAAGTCAAGATTTCGGTTTGGTTTTCCTCCATTTGTGCACATATCCATAGTAGACTCCCTAAATTTTTCTCTACTAGAATCCTCTCATTGATTCTTTTGGCTACATTATCCAATCTCACATCCTAATAGGAATCATAATGTCATGATCAAATAAAGGAAAAAAGAATTATGGGTTTGAATGAAATCAAGGCTTGGGTTGAGGATGATGATGTTGACCGTTTAGAACAAATGATTTGGAATTTGACTAGAAGCAATACATGATCTCATCAAAGTTCACTAAGAAAGAGACTTCTAGACCTTCATAGTCATGGATAGGAATGAACATAAGATTATCTTGGACTATGACATTTTGGGAAGTCAAGTAATTTGGGTAATGAGTTGACCATGAGAAATGCTTGCATAGATATTGGTTCAACCACTTATTTTTGATTCAATGTGAGCAATTATAGAATTGATTCAAAATGGTAAAAATACTAATTTTCATGTATTAATAGGCTTGAAATTACATTGCTCTTCGCATCACCTCTTCTTATCATCATTATTAGTGTGTGTGTGTATCTTTCTACTCTTCTTTCTTTTTTTTTTCTTCTTTTTTTCTCATTTTTTCATTATATTTTCTTTTCTTTTCCTTTATCATCATTTTTTGTGTTCTCTTTTTTCTTTCATAGAAAGAGTATTTTTTATGGAACATGGGAGTTATGAAAATGACTAAAGTACCAAATCACCACCTAGAGTCTTTGACTTGCATAAACATAAGAATTCATCCCTTATCACATGGTGTACATAGTTTCATAAGATTATAAACCTCTTCTGACCTAGGTGGCTAGCCAAGGCAACACATGCACCTTGGTCTAATCACATTAATTAGACTTATCTAGTGGTTAAAATAACTTTTGATGACACACCCTTTTCTTAATAGTAATCAAGAACTCTTTTAAGATTCTGAAGCTCATACCCTAAGGTGTGGACCCACCACCTACCCATAGGTCTAGTAGCATTAGCTTCAATAACTTGCAATGCAAGCCCTCGCTTCTTGCTGAATTTGATCCTAGTTCATTAGTGATTGATAGAAGAAAAGAGGGTCGATGAATTTTTTGCACAAATATTCCATCAATCAAGGATTCACTTTGGACCCATTTAGTACTTTTGCATCTTCATTGCATTTGTAACTCACCCATGCATCATTGGCTTATTGGGTGAGCATTCATAAAGCACATTAATTGGTTTTCCCATACACATAAATAAAAACATTCTAAGAGAAAAGAAAGAATCACAAACATTTATCCATTACGCTCAAAAGGTATAAAATTCTAACTAAATGCACAAATGAAAATAGTAAGAAAATAAATGTACAACATGGCATGGAGGATTCCTCCTCCATAACTAATCCATTTTCATCACATGGTAGACCTCTGAGTATTAAATTAACTATTTTGCATGCTTAGATATAAAAGATATTCCATATAATACACCAAGTATTACCCATCGAATGTTTTGTCTAGCTCTCTTAAAAAACACATGCACATAGTGCTATAAATTCAGGAAGGATTGCAAGGTATTTTCTTGTAATTCATCCTTCTAGTTTCATCTCTTCTATTGATCTTAAGGTGAAGATCTTGGAAGATTAACCTCACATTAATAGTTCTCAACTAGGTCCTTCCTATGATAACAAGCAAGTTTTATCTTCCACCTCATTTTCTAATTTGATCATCAAGAAATTTATAGGATATGACCAACCTGTAATAGAAGTCATCACATCACTTACCTGTCTCATGGGACATGCATAGGATTAGTTTGTTAGCTCTAGTTGAATGTTAGTATGCTTGAGAGAGGAAGACCCCAATGAAGGTACTATTGCAATGAGATAATATTAACTCAAAAACTAGAGTTACAAAGAGCTAGGTAATGATCCTTTTTGCTTATCTAAATTTCTACCATAAGACTACCAAGATCTAATTATTTTTTGAACAAATATCCTTATGCAATTGTATATGTAGCCACTGTAGATATGAATGTGGTAATAATATTACCATTAAGTATCATCTTGTTACCTCTACCAAACATAGTTGTAGAATTGTTTATGAAGTAGATATTACACTTTGACTATGATTAGGGAATTTCATTAAGATCTCCTTAATGTGGGCTTCCATCTAACATAAATGATTTTTCTCTACACAAGATGGAGAGGATGATGTAGATCCCATCCGGCAGTTCACACATTTGTGCATGCAATAGAATTTCCTACCACAAGACCTCAAGCTTCCTCCTGCAATTAAATCAATAAGAGATTGATAATATTTCATAGATTCATACATGGAAGTTGGATTAGTATAGTATGCAATATTACATGATTTAGCTTTCCTTGGCTATGGTTGATTGGATATCCCACCTTACATGGGATCAAGAAGTAGATGCTACACTTGAGGAGCTTGACCAACAAAACTATTTGCAGCACTATATAAGCACATGCTTATGCATCATGAAAGTAGGGATTGGAGGGAAGCACTATATATTGTTGTATTGGAAGATTCCATGGAGTAGCACCCCAAGGATTTGGATATTGCCACAGTTGGTACTATTGCATGGGCTATGGATATGTACCTCCAAGATAGTACGAACAACTTGAGTATGGAGTTCTTCTTATTTACCTTTTGATAAATTTGTGATTCAAAGGATTTCAGATCATGCCATCTCACCAATCATGTGAAGTATGTCTAGGTAGCACTATAAATCATGAAGGTATGTATAGTATTCATAGGGATGAAGAATAAGGCAACCTCATTTGGATCTTCATGAATGCTCTTAGAATAAGAAAACTTGTCTTTAGCCTTATGTTCATATCTCTTTTGACATTCATGTGTTGCAAGTTCTTTGATTACAGCTTCAACCACCTTACTCTCAATGTCTTTGAGAGTAGTAATAATCTTTTCATCCATTGCATCCCAAACGTAGTCCACTTTGTGGGCCAAGACTATTAAGATCTTATTTGTTTTGATCTGATCTTATGTTAGGGTCTTGACTATAGTGGAAGGTTTAGTGGTACCATTAATGTTTAGCCTCATTTCTACATCATGGGTCATGATTGTACTTCTCCATGAATCATCTCTTTTTCCACTTGTCTTCCATACTTGCTATGATATCTAAGAGTGCCTTAATTTGGGCCACAAACTTTTTATCAACCTAGACAATTACATACATATCCACACACTTTCTTCTTTCTTGCCTATGCCCTTCTACTATATATATTTATTTCTATCATTAGATCAAATCATACTTTGGATAGTGATGTGCAATTTTCATGTACCTCTTCATGGCGATGTCAAGGAGTTCACGAGTTCCTTACCTTTATTTAGCCCTCTTCTTTCGAATGTTTGAAATATGAGCATCGGTCTAAAATTTTATGTAGAAGATTTGGGCCATATCTACCCATATTTGAATTGATCTTGAAGACAAGGATTTGTACTAGGTCTTTGTGTGCTCAATGAAGGTGCAAGGAAACAACTGCAACTTTTGTTACTCACGATCCCTTGGAGATAGCAAGCATTTTCAAAGGCTTACATGTAAAGCTAGGGATCATCATTGGTAAATCCTCTATATGTAGGTATTGGTCATGTTGATTCATTTGATTATACTATTACAAACATGCTCCTTGAAATGTGTATAACTTCAGTTAACTCATGATAATCATCCTAGTCAAACAAAGGGCCATCATCACCATCACCAAAAAGTTGAAACAAATGTAAGTGTTGGAACTTGGGAAGAAGATCATCATTTTGAGTTTGGGCTGCATCTCTATTGATAGCACCTAGTCATTGACCTTATAGTAGAGCTGCCCTTTACCTTTCTTATTTTCTTTTTCTTCTTACTCTCCATCTTATTGATTAGATGAAAAGTTGTGGTTGGCCTCTTCTTCCACCATTTGATCCTAAAGATCTTACATGTACAAAGGCGTATATTCATCATACATAAGTTCATGAGCTTTGTACAATGCACACTCATCCTCTAGCCTCATATTAATTAGGACCTCTTTAAGATCATTTGGTGTAACCATGACTAGATCCCTAGAAAACCATCCATGATCATCTCTTCAACATCCTTGCTAATCTTGATGATAAGCTAGCATAAGTAGTGGAAGGGTCATATCTTGTGTCTTTCTAGAGGTCTCTAGTAAGCTCTTAGCATTATCTACCATCTTATTTGTGTTCATAACCTATTCACAACACTAAAAAACACACACTTGATTTGAATTGATGTTAAAATAAAAAATGCACAAGTATTTCTAGGCAATTCACCAATGCATTCCCTAGCAATGGTGCCAATGATAGGGATCCTACTAATTTTCGATCAATATAATATATCATACAAATCATAGTATGATCTGGTCATAATCTTCAAAGATGATGTTAAGTGGATTGCCAAGAGTACTCGTGTATATTATTGCATTCAAGAAATATAAAAGATATTATAATACATATAGTACAATTGAAAACCCGTATTATCATATTGTGAGATAAAGAGAATATTTATGATTTTATGTTTTATAAATTTTAATGGGTTTTAGAATTATAAAGAATAAAGCAATAATAACACACATACATTATAATCCCTCTTGGGGACACATGTGACACCATACTTGAACTACAATAAAATGGATCTTAGTCGCAACCTTGATAGCCCAACATCATGCCACATAGTCATGATCTCATTGGGCAAGAATGAATCATTATAGCTTAAGAAAATGAATATTAAATATATATTTTTATTATTTTTAGTGTTTTATGTTTCTTAGTGTTTTAGTATTTAAGGCATTAACAACAAATGAGGAAAAACCATAAGTTTTATTTATCATGCAAGCATTGAAGTTCATATTAACCAAATGATTATGGGCTATGTAAGCAAGGTAGCACTTTGACAGAGTCTACCTACACTTGTAAAAGCAATGAATCAAAATACGCACAGAAGACAAGAAAGAAAACCAAGTTACCCAAAGAAGGAAAATATTTTCACATAAAATTAGACACTAATAGCTAAGTGAAAATACTAGAATAAAGTTACTAAGTATGAGAGTTCATCTCAAGTATTTATAATTTTTGCATAAAATTGGAAAGGATTCGTCAGCACCTGGGTGTCATCAGAGGCTCATCAATGCAACCCAAATTGACCCGAAATGTACACAAGGCAAAGTCAGGAAAATTAGACTTGTCAAGGAGATGCGTCAATGCCTTTACATTGATGCTAGGTAGCCAATGCACTCCCTATTACCCCCACTCCTACAAAACCACACTTTGCACTTTGCTCCTGGATGTAAGCCAAAACTCAAGGAAGCATGCTAAAAGGATCCTAGGACATCTAGATGAAGCTAGAATCATCCTAGAGAGCTTGGAATTATGTATACTAACTTGGAGTTTGACCTAAGGTACAAGGATGCTTCTCAAAGGACCAAGAACCTCTACTAAACATGGTAGACTATAAACATAGGTTACATGAAATACTTCTCAGATCCAAGGCTTACATTTGACTTACAAAATATCACTAGATAACTCATTAGAGCTTTAAGAATAGATTAACTTACTTTAAAACCATGTGAAGGATCTTATAACACAAAGAGGTAAATTAATAAAGACATTCAACATGAAGTAAAAGAAACTAGAAGCTACTATGAGTAGTTTACAAGAACAGATGATGAATGTAGACTTTATAGCTCATTATAAGAAATTGTTGAAATCTACTTTATGGGATATGAGCTTACATTTTTCATTATCATGATGTCACCATCTATTTTATCTACTTATAATAAAGTTTAGGCAAGGATACAAAGGATGTCTACTAATTCTACAATAAAAGAGTTACCTCAAGATATTCCACCATTGCCTTATGAAATTCCTATGGCTCTTGTATAGTCAATAGTAAAGGACTTAACACAACAACAATGACTAGAATTATCATCAAACATATTTGATAATCTTATAGAAGTAAATATAGACTCTTTTGTTAATTGATGATTTAAGTTATTTCTTTTCCTTATTTATACTGAACATTGTTATAACCTCTTTTTTTTTTTTTATCAAATGGTGAAGTTATTTAAAATTTAATTAACCATGATAAGCATGTTTTTCTTTTCAATGGTTCATGATTCAGTTATATTGTAATATATTTTGAAGATGATGTTTATCCCTAAGATCTCTAGTCATTTTCCTTACATTTCAAGAATCATTTAAAACAATCCAAATGATTTACAATATTTGTTGAGAAAAGAAAAATTGCTCATTGCCATATTCTATTTAAATATGATATTGGCTTTACTAACTAAAGATTGTTTAGTAACTTAACAGGTCATATGGTACTCATTTTTTGAAATGCACTGTTATTGGAATTCTGCTTAGAGAATTACTCTACATCATTAGCTATGATTATACATCTCTAGTTTATGTAGCATAGTGAAGTTAAGCAATGATGTGATAATTATACTTTCATATTTTTTTGATGTCATGGATTTGATTGTAGATAGTAGAGCAATGTTGTTAATCCACATGTTAAGCTTGCGGAGTGGTGTTAAAGATCGGTGGGTTTAGCAAGCTCAAAATGTTAGTTGGTGTCTATATTCTATAATATCGTGACTTATTGGTATACATTGTCATGATGTATAACATTGTCTATGGTGTTAATGTATTATGGTACTTGCTTGTTATAGTTTTTTAAGTATAGTTTAGGTTTTTTTAACTAATAATAACAATTGGTCATGTCTGTTCATTCTTTTGGCATAAGTATTCTGTTTGACCTATATAAGCAATTAATTTTGTCTTTCTCTATGTGTGTAGTAGAGTATAGCAATATGAAGTTGTGATTTATACCTTCTCTTTCTCTATTTACTCATATCTATAATTTGTGTATAACATCATGGTCACCTTATAACTTTTGTTGTATATTTATATTTTATTTTTTTATTAATCATTGAATTGTTTCTATTATCTTAGACCTAGTGATCTAAGCATCACTAAAACTTATAGGCTTAGGATTGCCTAAAATTTGCAAGATCTGAAGATGGCAATTCAAAGTTTGTGTTTAGATAACTTAAGAGTTCCTAAAAACAACATTGAATATGGTATAGGCTATATGAGAAAAATAATTTTAAAACTTAAGAAAGAAAGAAAATGTCTAAAAATGTTAGAAATATGTTTGAAATAATCATATACGTTTTAAATATGTTGGGTAAAATCATCAACAATGCAATAGCTTATGGTACTTTTAGTATTTACATATAAACTGGGAGGGAGGGTTCTAATTCAAGTAGTAGTAACTTCTAAGTATCAAAGTTTTGATAAAGTAGATAGAATTTTTATTATTGTAGCATGTTTAGGTTGTCTCTCTTGTTATTGGTATCTTTGACATTCCTATCACTTTCGTCTCATATTATTTGCCTGCTAAAGCCATCATTTAAGTATTCCTCTAACCAATCAACCATTAGATAGCTAACAACTTCCTTGCAAAAAGATGTAATATCTTATATACTGTAGATATTTTTTTTATCCTTAAAATTTTTGTACATTCTAGTATTTTTATTGTTAATGATTACCAGTAGAAAAGCCCATGTCCTTTGGTCATGTTGGATAAGTGAAAAAAAATTAGCATGATTCAATTTGCACTAATAGGGTCAAAATGGTCTATAGATTGATTTGAAAATCTTTCCAATTGGCTTAAGTTTGATGCATAATGAAACTACTATTTTAAAACTTCATTTAATAACAATTAGTTTGCCATTATTATGGATGAATTAATAAAGAAAATACAAAATGAAATCCCTAGAGCATGCTATTTGTAAATGATATTTTGTTGGAGATACAGCTTGAGAAAATATTATTGCTAAAATGAAGATGTAGAGATGTACTTTAGAATCAAAAGGCTTCAATTATTAGAAGTAAGACATAGTACATAGAATGCAATTTTAATAACAACATGGTGAAATAAAAGTAACAATTCAAGGCCAAAAAGTCCCTCAACAAACAGCTCTACTATCTAAAATTAATCCTCCAATTAGATAATGATATTGATAAAGATATAAGAAATGGAATTGAGGCAAGATGGTCAAAATGAAGATTGGCTAGTGGTGTTTTATGTAATTAAAGAATACCAATGAAACTTAAGGAGAGATTTTAAAGGACAGTAATCAAACCTGCTATCTTACATGGTACTAAATGATGAACAGTAGAAAAGAGGCATGAACAACAAATCAATGTGGTAGAAATGCAAAACACTTAAATAAATATTGAATGTCACCAAAAGAGATAAATTGCATAAAACAAACACTAGAGGAAGACTTAGAGTAGCTTCTATTTTAGGTAAGTTATAAGAATGGTGGATTAGATGATTTGGACATGTACAAAGGAATTGAGACAATAAGCCTTTAAAAAAGGATGCTATATCACTATTCCAAGAAAGCTATCAAAAGAAAGACCAAAAATAACATGGGTTAAAAACAATTGAAGATGATTTGCAAAAACTCTAAATAAACAAAGATCCAGCTCTTCATAGAGACGAATAGCCAAAAAAAAATTCATGTATCAAACTCCATTTTGCTGGGACAAGGCTAGGATAATGATGATGATTTAAAAGCATTCGGTAACATTACAATACATTTTTTTTATAGAAAATTTAGCATTTTAATATTAAAATTTACCTATCAGTGCATAAAAACAAAACAAGAACCTCAGTAGAAGACATAGATGTTCAGGCCTAGTATCTTTAGAATGCTTAAATCATTGCTGAAAATATTATACAATAATAATTTGTTATGATAACTAATAAAGGAGAACGCAGAATATAATTGTTGAAATCAATTATTGAAGCTGCATTCAAGGTCAACACTCTTGATTCATCAAATTACAACAATTTTGGACACTAGATAGAAATACGTTCTTCTTATTGAAGGTGTTCTACTTATAATGCAATAACAGATATTCCAAACTCACTAATAGCAATACATCATTTCACCTGTTAAAACCAAAAACGGTAGCAAAAGATAATGTTTGTAGCAGGATAAAATTTCGTACTGGACAAAATTATTACATAAAAAACTCATGAAATTTTCTTCGGTGAAGCAAATCTCAGAGAACTTTAAGTCGGTCTGAAAACTGAATTTGACTTATTTGGTACTAACGCAACTTTTAAGTTGAGACCCACAACACCTGGCTAGAACGTACGTTAGATCTTCCCTACATGCATACTTGTGACCATGTGATAGTGGAACTAAATACCTGGGTGTTTGACCAGAGATGCAGGGTGATCCAAGGAAGACATGTGATGTACTTATAATCATTGAATAATCCCGAGTAATAGAAGAGCTACAGACTATTTAAGTGCACCAGCATCACAAAAGTACTAGGTGAATCCAAGCATAAAACACTTTTTGTACAATTGGACATGACCAAACGAAAGCAAACAAATTACCATGTTTTACATAGTTAATTTAAGTCTGAGCTTGAATTTGGATTTACGTAATTGTTCTGGCTTTACTGAAGGCAAAAACATGAAACCTGGATATTGTCCATATATTACACTACCATCAAAATAGTGCACATCATGATTATATTAGATTTATTAGTTGTTTGTGTTTCTCAAGTTTTTGCACAAGCATTTTGTCGGCTCACAACAACGGTTTAACTTCTGCAGTTTTTCCAATGGACCAAATTAAGAATATCTATACATCTTTAGGATTATGAATAAATGTTATTTCATCACTGATTTTGAGAGGCCTTTTTTTTATAGAAAAAAAGTATGAGTGAAACAACAGTACCTATGCATCTTCAAGCTTTTGTATTGTATACAAAATCAAATAAGAAGAGAAAGGGAGCTCAAAGAGACATGGTTTAAATCCCTCATTACAATTAGAGATGCTGAAAGAGCAGCAAAAAGCAATGTTGGCAGAACAACAAACCCATAGGGTTACGCTTGGAGAAATGAGAGTACAGAACAGGGCAACAAAGGTACTGATTATAGAGCTCCTCCCTAGGGTTACTTTGCTGACCAAGAAGGTACAAATTCATGAACAGGCTTCTCAGAAACTATAAGCAGAATAGAAGGATATATTTCGTCACGTTGAGATTATGAAAGAAAAAAAAATCCGAAAAGAATTATAAGTTCCTCTAGTGGCTACCCAGATTTGATTAGTACAATAAATGAAACAATTCTAGAAGAAATGGAGAAATTACAACAAAAAAATTTCCTAAACCTACATATCATAGGCATTCCAGAAAACGAGGGCAATGCTTTTCTCAAAAAATTTTAAAAAATATTTTCCTGAAAAAAAATATTTTCCTGAATCTATGTATGTTACATCACAACAAATTGAAAATGCTTACCAACTTGGATAGAATGGGGATAAACCAAGAGAGATTATAGCTTGATTTAAAGATCCTTAGGTAAAAGAAACAGCTTAGGTAAACTGTAGCAATCTTAAGGATTGGAAGATTTGGATCAATGAAGACCTAGCTTACAAGGAATTTCCTAAAAAGGTAAAGGAATGGCAGAAAGTGAAAAAAAAAAAAACACACATGAAGAAGGTAAATTTTCTTATCTCAATGCTTCATATATTATTTAAACGCTGTAGTAATTTCTGTCTAATGACTGAGTTGTATGCCTTTGAAAAAAGCACATGCCTTTGTTAATGCCGGTTGTATGCCTTTGAAAATTGGCATTAACAAATTGGAGATTGAAAAAGTTGTACACTCAGATAGGCTATGTGCTGAGCTTATCAAATGAGAAGGGCTTACAATCTATAATTTGGAAAAAATTGGATGTGATAGTTAAAAATAGATTGGCCCAGCATGAGAAGATTAGCAAAGCAATTATTTCTTTTACAAGAAAGGAGACAAACATAATCTGAATAACTATTGAATAATAGTTATAAGCAATATTTTTGCCAAGTTGTTGAGTACTTGTCTTAAGAAAAGAATCAACAAATGGGCAGAAGAAAAGGATGTTAGGGCAATATGTCAAGCATGTCTCGATAGGATCACTTCATTATTAATCATCTGGTCACTCTTGAAGTATTGCATAGAATATGCAAAGAAACCTAACAATAAGATTTTCATAAGTTTTATTGAATTTTCAAAGGCATACAACTTAGTCATTAGACAAATTATGACAGCATTTAAATGATATAGGCACTCCTTCAGATTTTCTTGCAACTATTGAAAAACTAGATAATGACGTTATCATTAAGCTCAACTACAATGAGTCAAACAAAAGGTTTGAAATGTATAGTTAACTTTTGAGTAACATAAATATATTCATTATGACTTACCCTTTTTAGTCTTTTATTAATGAGTTCCAAGATTAGATGAACAAAGTACATTAGAGAAATGTTATCAAAGTTGGAACTAATGCAGAGAACCTGCTTTTGTATGCAAATGATATTATGTTGGTTTGGGATCAACCCTATGAGCACTGATTTCTATATCAAAGAGCAAAAACTCTTTTTGTTAGATGAATTAAAGTGAAGGTACTTACTCCTTATCATATGATGACATTAAAATGTGATTTTTTGCCCATCGAAGTTGAACCCATGTGTCAATTCATTTTTTATTCCCAAAAACTACTAGCAATACCACAACCCAGCTATTCTGAGGTTGTCCTTAAAGAAAAAAAAATGGTATTTTCAAGAGATACTATGGCTAAATAAGTGGAGCGTCTTATTAGAGGATGCACAACATATTCCTAGCAACATATGTAAGTTAGTCAATTAGAAAGAGCTACAAATGCTTTCGTTGAATGTAAAGGAAAGAGAAAATTTTATCTTAAATACATTAAAGGAAATGCTATAAATTTAGCAGTATGCTATCTTCCTGTCAAGATGCCACTTCAAATATGTAGCTTTCAGAGTAAACTCAAATTAAGTGATAAAAACTGGAAGATGCATTAGTTTGCCTAGCAAAAAGTGCATATCAGTTATGTATGTTAGGAGCTGGAGAGCTATTGAATATGAGCATCATGTCTTTCTTGCATGTTCTACGACTGAACCTTTAAGGCAAAAATGGAACATTTCAGCAAATTATCTATATGATCTCTTTTTGATACAACTAGTGATTGTAGGACATTTCATTGAATCTATTTTTTATTTAATAAAGTGTACATATTTTCTGTCCAATAAATTCTTTGGGTCTTCCAACATAATTAAACACTCACTTTAAATGTCAGTTTCATAATAATTATACGAGATTTAAGAGTTGTTACAAATACTAGAAGTACGAAATATGGGCCAATAACACAAAGCCACATACTTGAAAAAGGAAACATATATAAAGGCTCTGCCTTCGGCAAATGCCTCTTCTATATTATATTCTCATCAAATTAAAATAACCTTCATAACATTGAACATTGTTTACAGAGATGAAAAATCTTAAGGGCATTCACTTAGTAAAAGACAAATCCAGAAGAGAAACTTACAGACATGGTGAAATGCAGTTTTGCTAGCGAATAACAATTTTTATATAAAGCTCTTGAAAAACTCTGCTATAACAAGACTTGAAGGCATTATATTGTCTCTGTTTCTATTTCAAAGGACACGTTTGTATCAGATTTGTCTGTAATGTTAATGTTTTTATCTTTTAATGGAGGTGGCCTTTCAACTGGAAGTGTGCCCTCCAACACTTTGACCACTTCCCTCATTGATGGTCTTGAGAATGGTTGATCATGAATACACCAAAAAGCAATTCTGAGAACTCTTTCTACTTGATACCAGTCCAAGTTAACAAGCATTCTGGTATCAATGATACTCTTCCAGTTTCCAGTGTGATACTCTTGTAAGGCCCATTCGCAGATCCAGACCTTTTCTTCTAAGGAGGATCCAGCATTGGGATATCTCTTTGCAGAGATAATCTGAATCAACATTATCCCAAAATTATAAACATCTCTTTCCGCATCTGATTCCGAAGAGGACGAACAACAAGAACTATTAGCAGCTTGAGCAGAAACTGAACGAAAGAACCTACCAAGACCAAACTCTGCAATCTTTGGAGAAAACTTATCATCCAGAATCACATTCTCCAGCTTGAGATTGGAATAGGCAATACATTCATGGCATTCAAAGTGCAAATATGCAACAGCACGAGCAACCCCTGAGGCAATGTCAAGTCTTCTGTGCCAGTAGAGATCCTTGCCAAAGAGCCACTGATATAACGAACCATTGCCAACATACTCATAAACTAATAGCTTGTGCTCTGATTCAAAGCAAAATCCATGGAGTAAAACTAAGTTCTTATGCCTTGTGCTTGCAAGGACCCTCACTACTGTGCTGAACTCTTTTTCGGTTATCTCAACATCCAGTTGCTTCACAACCACATGCTTATGGTTAGGCAAGGTCCCCAGAAAAACTGTTGAGGCAAGCTTGTTGCAGAAGTTGTTGGTAAGTTTTTCTAGTTCTTGGTAAGCCATCCTTATTGGAGTTGTGGCATGAGAATCTACCAAGGCATGATACTTGGATAGGGGAGGAGCCCTTTGAATCATTCTTAATCCTCCTCTGATTCTAATAATAAAATACCCAGCTCCCAATTGCAGTACTATGAAAAAGAATAGGGTAAGCAACACAACTCCCACAATGCATGTTCGACAAACAGAATGTGGAGTATCATCATGCAATCGTTGTGAAGAAGAAGAAGAAGCAGCAGCAGCAGCCAAGGGGGAGAGTGGAGAAGAGCCTAATGAGTTGTTTCTAGAGTGGGAGAATATTGGATTCATAACACCAGCAATCTGATTAGATACAGCTTCAGGGGCAAGGCATACCTTGAAAAATGAAATAGCAGGAATAGATGGATGATGATAGCCACTGATGAAGCTGGTCCTCTTGATCCTGCAAATGCCAGAGCCATCATTGAGAGATGTTACAGCAACACAGGAGGCATCCCTGAGGCAATTCTCCCTGCAATTCTTGGTGTTGGAGTAGTTGAAAATGTCCTGAGGTGGGTATATGCCATAGAGGAGAGTGTGCTGGAGAGGCAACATGGTGCTGCCCCCACTGCAATTGCCCAACTTGATATCCCTCTCGCAGGAGTTGCCAATGGAGCCCACATTATATGAGTAGGAAGCAGCAGCAGCAGCAGCTACTATTCCTTTTTCAAAGGGGCATTCACAAAAGGTCCCTGAGTGATTGAGGCTGCACACCCCATAGACCCCACATGTTCCAAACACATCACACTGGTTCTCCACAGCTTGCCATGCCACTACCCATACCTGCTTGCTTTGCATCCAGGAATACATTCTCAGGTTCCCATCCACATCCAGCCTTAGGTACCTCAGGGGCACTGTGGAATCCTCAAAATCATTGCTGTAGGCTCCCCACAGCCTCTGCCCCTTGCCATTAACAAGGCCCACAAACCCAGTGCCTTCAAAAACTAAACTTAAATCAGGCTTCCAGGCCCAGGCCCTTACCCTAGTGTCAATGCCACTCTCCCAATAAACCACATCATCACACCATTTGAGCTGCAAGACCCCAGTCTCTTTTCTGATAGACACTGTGTAATAGCTTGCAATGTTATCTTTGGAAGAAGGAGCTCTGAGATGCTGGTCCACATGGAGCCTCTGGCCTGGCAACAACGTATTGGATGGCTCCATGAAGCTATTCCATATGGTCTTGTACTTTGCATCAGTCATCACAAAATCACCATTTTCATGCAAGCAACCTGCAACAATGCCATAACCAGAGGTGTTGCTGGCCCAGGCAAGCACACCTTCCTCATAAACAACCAGATTGCCATCAACGGACAACTCTAAGGTGGAATTATAACCTACTTTTACATCATTCCCTGCAGTCCAGATAACTACCCGGGATTCCTTGGGGAGACTGTGATACCATGTCCCTACTGCAAACAGTCCAGTCTGGGTCTCCTCTTCTGTGAAAAAACCCAAAGCAAATGTTTCATTCTGAGAGAGCCAGTACTTGTTCTCCCAAGCTAATAGCGTGGACCCCAATTTGACACATCCAGTGCCTGTCTCAGTAACAACAGGAATCACCAAACCCAACAGCAGCAGCAGCAGCAAAAATGCTGCAGTGCATTTGCACAATGAAACCCAGAAAAGGACTCTCATTTTGAAGCCATATTATTAGACAGAAGCAGACACTTATCCTGATCCTGATGGGCAGCAGCAGCAGCAGCTATATCAAAACATCCTTTGGCTCTGGGCGCTTCTCTTGAGCTATAGCAAGTGTAGCCTGTGAATACGCCCAGCATTCTTGCATTGTTTTTACAGGCCACTTCACATGCAAAACAACGCCAACGCCAAACATGCTTTGGATACCAAGTTTAGCAAAAATTGTGGTATTTTGAAATTTGTTAGAAAGAATATCGGGTTATATGTTACATCAAGATATATGGATACGAACATGACTGTATTAGCTATGAGCAGAGGAAATTTGCCCCTTTATCGCAAACTCCTTGGAAATGGTGAAATAACGTTGGAGAATCTTGCCGGAATATCAAATTATATTTATTGGGTTATCGAACTTGAATGATCCCCACTTCAACTTGATTAGGCAGCGGGAACTTTTGGTACAGTGCTTCAGGTCATTTGGAGAAAGGTTGGTTGAGTCCTGTGAATTTAGAGAATGTGCTGTTTTCTGTGTTTGAAAATTCCTAAAAAGCAGGACAAAAGCCTTGTCGCTTTGCTGATGTTGATATTGATGGCTTCATGGTGACCACAAAAATATATATATATATATATCTCCGTTTCTTTCCATGTCAGGTGGGTCTGTTCTGCTACGCTGTCTCTGTCAAATACAAGGTAAGGTGAGCAGTCCCACAAATGTCACATGTGTTGGCATAAACGAATGGGTCATAAAAAGAACTTTGTAAGCTTAACTTCCGTGTCGTGGGTAACTTTGATGATGCACCAGATTGGCGGAAACCTTACAGCTATTTCTCACTTGTGTTATCTGTCATTTACAAAGACTTGCATTTTTGAATATTGCAACGGAAAAATAGGAGTGAACCTTGATTCTCCCAATGTTGTGTGTGTTGATAGTCTCAATTTCTGAATGTTGAAAACAACTCACCGCAACGCATCGCAGGTAGCATAAATGATTATTCGGGTAGTTGGGTACTGTTTTATTATTGCACTCTGAAATTCCAGAGTCCTCGGTTGGTGTGTGGATAACGATGTATTTTTAGGAATTTGTAAGTTTTCCTTAAAAAAAAAGTGTACCTTTCTTTATTCATGGTTATTTTTAAAAAGGCAAATTAGCCTTCAATTCAAGTGTAGCATTTTTCACCCATAATTAATTTTTAATGAGCTGTTAGCCTCATAGTAAATTTTTTGATTTTTGAAAGTTCTAAAAGTCATGCATTCAATTCTAGTAAGCAATGTTGAGTTATAAGGTTCTAATTGGACTATATTACAATTCTTTCTAGTTCCAATACCATGCCCCTACCTTGCCACATCATTGCAATTCTTTTTAAGTTCCAACACTATGCCCTCACCACCCTTATCCCCCAAACAATAAGAAATTATTTCATGCATTCATCATCATCATCAACTTAACTTGGTTCCAACAAAATAAGGTTGGTTAATAAAAAACTATTTCATTGTCTAATAAATACTATGTAAGCAAAAACTTTGTTATTATATAGTTAAGATGTCTTTTCTTTTTATTTTGTTTCTTTTCCTTTTTTCTTAAAACATTTAAGTGTTCTTTGTTCTATTCTAACAAGAAGCCTTCCCTTGTCTACTATAGAAAAAGCACCATTTTATAATGAGGCATTAGTGTGTTGGTTGCAACACATAGTTTGTGATTTACAAGTTACACTATTATGTTCCACTTAAATATTATGAAAGTTTCATATTAGCTATATGTCTGATGAGTGGCGAGGTACCCCTACACTCAACCATACGAAACGAGCGTAGCACGCGCGATCCAGTTGAACTCCGCAGACTAAATGCCTAAACGCCCCATGGAACACTTGGGGTTAATCATTTGTTGTCTTCCCAGACTTGTTGTTGTCACGGTGTATGGTTAAGTAAGTCCAAGGTATATGATTTTTTTGGTCTTTTCTGGTTTTATCTCCTATGCTAAAGGGTGAAGGGTTGAGAAACTAACTAACTCTAACTAAGGACCTAAGTCTAAATTAACTAGCGTCAGCATTCGTTCCCACTTACCGTACACACCCTAAACTATGCAACTATGGCTACCAAATGCTAATCGTTACTGGGATCACCACACGTGACGCACGTGCT
>MNCI01001365.1:225152-255437 GCA_015680685.1 Gnetum montanum
GACTGTACACCACCTTGTTCTTGGGATTCCATTCCATTCTCTTCTCTCCATCCTTCTCTCCATTGTTCACCTCATTGCCGATTGTATCATTAGTGTATATTTTGGTAGATACATTATTTTCTTTTTGGTAACTTCTTGTGGTTAAGACTTTAACTCTTGTTCCAACTGACATTCCTAGAGCCTACGGACTCTTTGAATGTGGGTTTGTTAGGGCATTAAGGGCATGAGCCTGCTTTGGGGAGGACCCACTGACATTCCTATTTGGTGCACTAGTTAAATTCTTTCCCTTAACATTTTTGCAATTAATTTTATTTTGTTCATTTCCATCTTGACATCCATTTCATCGATGTCCTAGTTTTCTCTTTTTGTCTATCTTTCTTACTCCTTTTCTTTCTCCATTCTAACACTGTCAAAGGTTCGCGATTAGTCATGGGGGTACGGGGCCTGATTTTTTTGATTTTCTCGATTTTCTCCTAGCCTTGATTTTTTTCAATTTTTTCCTAACACCTACACCTTTGGTAGTCATCATTAATATATCTCCAGACCCATATCAGCCATACCACAACCTAGCCAATGGACCTTCCACTGAAGCAAGGTATCAAGTACATTGAAATTCATTTATCCTTGCTAATAAAAGATTGTTGTGTGTGTAGATGGTGATCATACAACAATGGATTGGATCTAGAGCAAACACTGGGAATGGAGCAGTGCTGGAAGCAGCTATGCAAGGAGAAAGATTGATGGCGCGCTTACGGATGGACAATGAAAGGTGCAATCTTAGCGTTGGTAGCAGCAACACTTCTTTTTCTCTTCTCTCTCAGCTACCAACTAAGGCCTGATGTTAATGTAATAAGGTGTTCATCCTTATTGTCATGAATACTAGTTTTTTCAAGTCTTGTAATGATGATCTGTTCACATGTCATCCCATTAGTTCCATTCACCTCAATAATCCCATACCTTCCCAATATTTTGTAAGGAACTCGAGGACGAGTTTTCATTCAGTCATGGGGGTATGATGAGACACAATATCGCATCGTCCCCTACGATATCACGTACACGATATCACGGTGCGCCATCATATCTATAAATAAGAGGCAACTCTCCCTTGTTTCCTCATCCTAGGCTAGAAGTAGGGAAACTTTGGCAGATTGATCACTCCAGAGATAGAATATTTTCCACATGCCTGCAGTAGGAGTCCTAAAGTGAACATATCTTTATTCGAGCAACATTGTACCTGAACACAAGTTGTGTACGATAATAAAGATGAACTTCTTGGATAAACCTTGCAGTGCATGGAATAGGATTTTATTTAATGTTATTTGTTGCATTCTCTCTCACCCTTAAACTCCTAGTAATGCGTAATGAGTACGACTTGATTACGAGCATCTAAGTGTGTCCTCTTGGTAACCTAGTGGCGTACCTAAGACCTGCACTTGGTAATCCCAGTGGTAGTCATGCACCAGGATGTGTACGGATAATCAAGGAATAGATGCTCATCGCACTTAGGCTAGAAACGCGGAATGAGTACGACTTGATTACAAGCATTTAAGGATGTGTACGGATAATCAAGGAATGGATGCTCATCACAATTAGGCTAGATTAGATCCTTTCAACCCTTTCCTCCTAGTTAAGTGTCTTAGTATGACCACTTCGAGCACGTGCGTTACGCGTGGTGATCTTAGCAACGATTAGTGTTTGGTAGCCATGGTTGCATCGGTTTAGGGTTTGTACGGTAAGTGGGAACGGATGCTAACGCTAGGTAATTTAGACTTAGTTCATTAGTTAGAGTTAGTAATTAGTTTCTTAACCCTTCACCTCAATAGCATAGGAGACATAAAACATAAAAACTATAAAAATCATATACCTCGGACTTACTGAACCATACATCGTGAAAACTACAAGTAAGTTTGGGAAGACAATGAATGATTAACCCTAAGTGTTCCATGGGGTGCGTAGGCACTTAGTCTGTGGAGTTCGACCGAATCGCATGTGCTATGCTCGTATTCGTATGGTTGAGTGTAGGGGTATCTCACCACTCATCATTAACCATTCTGATGATTTGGCGTATATTCACTAATAGATAGACTTAATTGATCTTTATTATTATTATTATTATTTTGAAAAATATCTAAATTAATAATAGGATTTTGTGAAACCTTAGGAGCATATATTTATTGATGGGATGCGATATCGCATCCTCCCCCACGATATCGCGGTATGCCATCATATCTATAAATAAGATGCGGCTCTCCCTTGTTTCCTCATCCTAGGCTAGATAGTAGGGAAACTCTAGCAGATTGATCACCCCAGAGATAGAATATTTTCCATGTGCCCACAGTAGGAGTCCTAAAGNGATCCCAACAAAGATTAGCGTTTGGTAGCCACAGTTGCATCAGTTCAGGGTGTGTACGGTAAGTGGGAACGGATGCTGACGCTAGGTTAATTTAGACTTAGTTCATTAGTTAGAGTTAGTACTTAGTTTCTCAAACCTTCAACTCATTAGCATAGGAGATAAAACACAAAAAGACTATAAAAATCATATACCTCAGACTTAACCATACACCGTGACAACTACAAGTAAGTCTAGGAAGACAATGAATGATTAACCCTAAGTGTTCCATGGGGTGTGTATGCACTTAGTTTGTGGAGTTCGACCAGATCACGCGTGCTATGCTCGTATTCATATGGTTGAGTGTAGGGGTATCTTGCACTCATCATTTATTTTCTAGTTATTAAAATTTTTTTTGATATTGATTTCATCAGAATCTTCCTTAAAGATAGATTTTATTAAATAGCAGTAACTATTTGATGAGTGGTGCGGTACCCCTACAACCATATGAATATGAGTGTTCATGCATGATCTGGTCAAACTCCACAGATGGACTAGTTGTGGTATCTAGATAGTTGCACATTAATCACAGTTCGCTGTCTTCCCACCTAGACTAGTATTTACTTTGTTACATATGGTTTAGTCCAGAATGAGGTGAGTGATGTGATCCTAAACTAGTGCTACTCCTAGAGATGATGGAAGATAATCTTGTTTTAAGCTAATAGGTGATGAGAAGTAGAATCTAAACTATCCTAAGTGCAATGAGCATCCATCCTTAATCATCTGTGCACATCTTGGACCTCGTGTACTACTTTTGGGATTACCAAGGACATATTACTTAAGCACTCCTAGATATGATACTGGGTTACCAAGTAGTTACACTTAAATGTTCGTGATTAAGTTGTACTCATTTCACATTTAATAATAGGAATAGTAAATGATGATAAAGAAATAGTAACAAAGAAAATAATAAACAACAATTAACAATTAATGTAATTAAAAGCTAAGTGAATGCTACAATGATGGAGAAATCTTGATCTTTATTGTCGATCATGTGCGTGTCCAAGTACGTAACACTCAAATAAAGGTTTTGTACAATTACAATCATCACACTGTAGACATGCACTAGAGAAAGAATTGAAAACTAACTAAAAAATGACAAAAAGACTCTACCCTAAGACTTACTAACTCCCCCCCTTTTCCTATGCACCCGAATGTTGTATTTATAGGCCTACACAGGAATCAAGATATCATGTATTCGATATCATTACTCAGGCTGCGATATTGATTACCTGATATCGAGGATTCAATATTGGAGCTTGGCAAACCATGCTTCATCATACTCCCATGACTAAATAACAACTCGTCCTCAAGTTAAAAAAAATGAAAATGAGTTTAATTGATTACACAGTGGATAGGTATGGGATTATTGACTAACTTGGAATTTCTCATGCTATAGTGTGTGATTGAACAAAACAAAATTGGGACATAAACACACAATTATAAAATACAAAATTTGTTGGAACTTATGTGGTTCCTGGCAATAGTGGCTCCTCCATGGGTCTCTTCCCCTTATCTTGTGCTTTAGGTTTTGGAAATGGATATCTCTAATAGAGTGCCTAGAGCTTTTCTTCTTCTATTCAAGGATCCTATGTCATCCATGCTAATGCTCCAATGTTTGATGGAGTTAGCACCTCCCATGGGCATGGTAGTTACGAGAACATTTGATTGGCCTTGACATATCAAGCCGTAAACAGTTGTTGTTCCTCTTCATAGGCTCTAGCTTTATCTTTGCATTCTTGGTAGTCCATAAGCTATCAAGCCAAATTTGCCGCGATATATTTTTGTCCTTGGTAGCTGATCCTGACCACCTCTAATTTAGAATTTTCTATTTCTAATTTCTGCAATGTTTTCTTATGTTTAGCAAATTTTGTCTCATATTTAGTGTAGGTGGTTGCTACCTGTTTCTCTAATTCTGTCCTCCAGTATTCTGCTATCAACATGGCTAAGTTGGCATATCGCAGATTTGCCAACTCCATGTGTTCTATGAGATCTTGTATCTACAGGTCTTGGCTTTTTAGTTCTGCTTGGTGGGAAAAGGCATAGGTATCCAATATGGGCCACCAATCAATGTTTTGAGCACTAAGTGTGTTAATATGAGCTTTGGCCATATGGATNAGGCCTCACAAGAAGAAAATAAATGCCTCACCACTGAAAATCTTTGGTTGACTATAGTAGAAAAATAAAAGAATGTTCTCAAAGAAAATTTTTAGCAATTACAAGAATAATTAATAAGAGTCAACTAGGATATGAATCGCTTGGCCAAAGAAAATAGAACCCTCTTAATGGTGGAGGTACATGCGATCCGTCAGAAGACAGTGATTGAAATAAGCACATGGCAAAATGAGACCAAGCAACATGAGAAGCTCAAAGAACATTTCAAGGATTAGGTGGGAATGTACNCTAGCTTCCCTTTTGTACAAATGAGGTTTAACTATGTTGCTGTGGAATCTTGAGGGATGTCAAATAAGGACATCATCGCTTATCCTATCTACAGCAACTGATCTAGAACATCCTCATGATCTATAGGAGTTATTGAGGGACTAACCAAGGTTTGAGCATCACATGCTCCTATAAAATCTTCTGGTGGCACAACAGGTACATTAAATGATTCTTTTATGTGGTCTGTGATCACTTCTACTACTCCCATTGCATCTTGGTGTTACATGGCCACTACTGTGGTGCCTTCAGTAGTTTCTAGTTGCACTTGAAAGGATGCAGTGTTTCTAGAGATCTGTTGTGACCAATGTGATTCCCCTCCTCTTGTTTGGCTGGACACCTTGCCCCATGTGTGATCGATTGAGATTATAGATCGTACAACATCATCAATGACCCTGAAGAGATTAGCTTCATCACGGCTTCCCCAACTGACCAATTCAACAATGGCCCTGAGATGGCTCATCGACGGTTGATAGTCTTGCGGCGACAGGGGTGGTTGGTCTTGTTGGCCTATAGGTTGTGTGCTGGGCCCCACTTTCTATTTTTGACTAGGCCCTATACTTGGAAGTTTGCTAGGCCTTGTAGTTTGAGGTGTAGTGGGCCCCATCGTTTATTCTTGCTCAGTCTCTAATGTCTCACTGACACTTTTCCTTGGGGCTAGTGGCTTTAGTAATTTAGAAAATGAAGCATTTTGAGCCTTTCTGGGGACGTCATTGGTGTACCCCAGAATTTCAACACGTTAGCACAGCTTCTTGATTAGGCAAGGAAAAGGTAATGTGAACTTCCCTATCTTACATTCTTCAAACCGCCTTAAAATTTCGATGAGATATAGATGGGGTAGGTTGGCATTAACCTTGCCCATCAAGATGGCACTTCCTCTAGTTGCATAGGTGGAAATTCTATTCAATGCTTTTGTTGGGAAAATGTGATATGTGCCAATTTTGAAATAGATCCTCTCTTCAAGGGTGAGCTCTCCATATGCTTTATCCTCTTTGTTGTATGCCATTTTTAACCATATTTTATGCACATCCGCATCAAAGCGAGTGGATAGGTGAGCAACTTTGGGCACTGTGTTCAGAAGATTCAACACTTTTGAAATGGCCTTGGCAGAGAAATTAATAGAAATACCACCAATATCAATGGTGGTGCCTTCTTCCTTGTTGTGCCAAAATTGTTACGTCTCCCCTAGGTACCAATCACCACTCTCAGAGAGAATAGGCCACTGTGGAGACCCTTTAAGTTGGTCTTTGAATACCTTAGGAAAACATTCAATGTGTCCAAAATTGAGTTCCACAATCATAGCTGCTGACGTGAACCTTTACAAATTGCCTGAACACATTCTGGAGACAATGTGAGATGTTGTCCCTATTTAGGTGCCCTACTATCTCTACCTTTGGCATGCCTCGATTGTATAGTAACAGGAGGTTCCTAATGAATGCTGAATGATTGTTCCTTGTACTTTGCATGTTCTTTGGAAGGCACTTGGTGTCTGCCTTTCATTGGCCATTTGGATGCACCCTGAGAGGGTCCTCCTTGCTATCCTCTTTTAGGGGCCATTTACAATCACACAAGACTGATTATTAGTAAGGTTATTTACAAAACTTGATTTATACCTTACTCCTTACCTTTAATAGATTTCTTTATTACTTAGTGTGATTCAGAGCTAGATATTTTCATAACAATTCCCCTAAAAGCTTTGAGATTAGGCCCAATTTTGATTAGGTGACTCCAAAAAATAATTTTCATGGTTTGGGTGAAGAAAATAAAATTAATTTGGCAAATGATTTTATCATTTTTTAAGGTCACTTACCCTTGATAATATCCTTTAGGCAATGATGAATTTTGAAAAGACTACGTGCAACTTGAAGTGTACACTTCCACCATGACTAAGTTAAACATTTTGGGTTCAATCAAGTTCAATCGAAATGAGAATCAGAGTGTTAATGAGCAAGTTATTGATGTTTGAATGGTAGGTGCACAAGCTAGAAAATTCATGGAAGAAAATTTCAACAACTATCCTCACATGAACAATGAAAAATGATGTTGATGTGCATGGGGGTGTCCATATATATAGTTTTTATAGACGTGATATCATGTACCCAATAGTGCAGACACGATATCGCATCGAATCCAATATCGGGTACCTGATATCGTGGCCTTTTGAAAATAGGGTACTTGACAAAATAGATGAATTTTAAAATTTCCAAGGTTAGAAATGAAGGATTTAAGGTTGATTTGAAAGGTCTAGGATAGTGTCGAAGAGACCTAAAGGCATCGAAAGTGTAATGAAGTGGAATTTGACAATGAAATTCATAAATAGGATGAGGAAGAAGGACATGTTGTGGTGCATAGGAATGTTGGAATTTAAAATAATGATAAAGGGAAAGATAATTGTAGTAGTGTAAGAATTGGAGGGTGTAAGATGATGTGGTGATGTGCAAAGAGTGAAAATTACAAAAGTTACACAAGTGGGTCCTCCTCAAAGTAGGTTCCTACCTATCATGCCCTTACATAACCACACCTAAAAATGTCCATAGGCACTAAAAGGGTTAAATGCAATCCACACCAGTTCCACAAAACACACACATGTAGATACCACTGTGATGAGATATGAGTTCTATGCCACACAAGACGTAAGTGAGAAACACTTAGATAATGAGGTGAAACGAATCGTAGAAGGGATTGTAGAGATTGGGACATGGGGTAACTAACTCTTGGCATAATGAATCCTGAGTGTAGGGAATGATTAATGTGTCATTAGCCTATCGCTCCAAAATTAAGACCAACTCCATGCCTTTGATTAGTGCCATTGCATTGTTTCATCCAATGATGGTCAACCACAAGAGCACCATGATAGTAAGGCGTACGATCACTCGGCATTTTGTCCAAGGGAGGAGTGAGTTGGAAATTTTTTTGTGGCACATTCTTCTTTGGTCTTTTCTTTGATATTTTCTTTTCTTTTCTTTTCTTTTCTTTTAGTCGCTTTGGCACTTTGTCCTTTCCAATAGTGAACTGGAGAAGCCGCCAACCTTCAGGCATGGGTGCATGTCTTTCCAGTGGGATCCCCAGTATAGCATTGAGTTCCTTTATTGAGTGCCTTGATTACTCTTACTCCCAATTTTTGTTAGATCTACAAGGATTTTAGTACAACTAGACTACATGATAGTAGCTACAGATGTCACCAATGGAATCCCTGGCCATTTCCCTCTTAGTCCCTCATTCTTCATTTTGGGCATAATGAGCACAAAATTTCTTTAAGTTTTAATGATGAAAAGAATATCATTGTACCCAAAGTAGAACCTCTTATTAATAGAATGGGTGGGTGGATGTTGTGGGCTCACTGTCCAAATAATTAGTCACCTGAGATTTGATAGCATAGAACAACACCTCAATTGACAAGTCACATGAGTATTTTATTTATCAATGAGATTACCCTCAAAAAGATAAAACAACAAATTGGAAATGAAAAACTAGAAAACAAAAAATTGTAAAATCAAAGAAAAGGAAAAGAATTTACTAATTCTGCTTGTTAGAATGGAGGATATCCCCCATAACTAAACTTTTGAGCATGGCTAGAATTAATAAACGGAAAAAGAAGATTCATGCATGTCGGAAATATTAGAGTATGGTCATATCCAGACCACTGGGTGTCTTTTGATGTGGTGGATGGAATGTATCCAACTTAGGGTTCACACACTTGATTAAAGTTGGCATAGTGTGGCAAATTATAAGATGTGGTTAAGTGATAAGGAGTTGACCTACTATGGCACCCGTGATCGTAAGATGGTATGAAATGATCGATATGTCTCCCTATGTGGTTATATTCATTGGACCGCATGGATGTTGGAGTGTTAATTGATGGCCTAGATAAAGTAACAGGAGGCGTTGAGTTTGAGGAGAAAGATGCACCACAACGTTGAACTTATGCTGAGTTGGAGGATGCAGTGGTTTCAGAACTGTGTTGTCTCTTTCTACAATCATGTCCAAAGAAGGGACACTTTCGATGTTGTGGAGGATCTCCACTGCTATTGACAGTAGCAACACAAGTAATGTTTGTGGGTTGGTGTTGTGGTGAAAAACCTTTTGGCACAACTAGTGGTGATGTAGAAGGAGGTGAAGGATGAGAATATTGAGGTTGAGGAGAAGTGTAAGGCACATGAGGTGGTGATCTTGTTGGAGAGGACATGGGTGGATAGCACTCAGGAAAATGATAATAATGAGGGGAAGTAGAGGATGTTGATCTGGTTGGAGAAATAGGATGTTGAACATAATAAATGTTTGTCGTCGGGACATACAAAGGGTATGGTTTGTTTGGTGGTGGCCTCCCCCATGATTGGGGCTTTTGCCACTGTGGTTGAACCTGGTACTTTTGTAAGAAATCTAGATATCGCATTCCTCTCCAATGCTCATGTAAATGTGACAAGATGGGGCATTGGCCCTTGGGGTGATCGTATAGGAAAACATTACATTGATACATATGATTGGCAGTTGAGCTCCTATTCTTATTTTCTTCAAACCTTCATTCTAATTGTTGCATGGTGTCCTGTCTTGTTTCTTGATTTGGCATAGTTCCACCTCTAATAATGTTGGCATATTCTCTACATTTTTCATGTACCCATTTCATCATCTTATTGATCCTTGCCTCAATTTCATCTAGTGATTGTAGTATTGGCAAAGAAAATTCCACCTCCTTGAGGTGAGTTGATTTCTCCTCTTCATGATCATGGACCTTGTTATTTTGAGATTTTGGTCCTATTGAAATCTCTCAACATTCTCCCATTTACTTATTTCTCCTTCTTCTTTTGCTACCCACTTAATAAGCTCTTGGAATTGGTGGGTTCATAGCTCATATAGTTGTCCTAGGGCATACATCCCTAGGGTCTCCCTTGTTTCTTTATGAAGCCCATCCATGATGTGATACATTAGCCTCTCCTCAGAGAACCCATGGCCTTGGCAATTGTTTAACAATGAATAATATCTTTCTAAGGCCATGTACAAGGGTTCATGTTGCCCTTGTTTCCACTCTTGGATTTGTCTCCTCAAGGCTGACACTCTTGAATAGGTTTGATATCTTTCATTGAAGAGTTTTGCCATTGTCAGCCAATGTTGAATTGATTTTGGATTTAAAGACCTATACCATACTTTTTCTTGGCCAACGAGTATCATAGGAAAGAGCTTAAGTTTTCACCACCCATTATCAATGTTGTTCCATGCATAGGCATCATAGAAGGCTTGTAAATGATGTTGTGGATCTAAATCATAGCCTCCTAAAAACTTGGAAAAGTTATTTAAGTCAAGCCTAGGTAGATAAATTTCCTTGCGATGCGTACAAGATATTTGAATAGCCTCTTGTAAATGCATTAGGCTCTTAGTGACTAGTAGGGGTTCATCATCACTAGGTAGGTTATAAAATTGTGAGTTGGGATGATGTTGTCTTAGTTCATGTTGGTATTCCTAACTTTGCCCATGGGCTCGATTTTTACTTCTACGTCGACCCCCTAAAAAAGGATCTTTCGTGTCATGACTTGATGTCAAAGGAGTAGAGGAAGAGAAAGAATTGGAAGACTCGTCATGACTTTTGTAAGTCTCCTAATCATCCTTGGATAAATTCCTATTAACCATTGAGAAGGTCCTAGGCCTTATGGCCCCCCTCGTTCTATGGGATGTCCCATCCTTACTAGAGGTGTCAGAGTTGGATGATAAGAGTCCTTGAGTACCGTTGGGGTGGTCATGAACATAGGGGATCCCTGCATAAGATTGAGTACTCCAAACTTCATCTTCATCATCGTATATTTCGTTGGTTCTCCAATGAATTGCCTCACTAGTTGTTGTGTTAGCATAGTCTTGTGAGAGATACATTATTGTGAATTGTGTGTGACTTATTTGCAATTACTTTCTTTCTAAAAGATATATTGTCAAGGCTTCATTATAGTGATCTTGGATGATGTAACTAATCTAAATAACTAGCATCATCCCCAGCAATGACGCCAATGATGAGTGGCGAGGTACCCCTACACTGAACCATACGAATATGAGTGTTCATGCACAATCTAGTCGAACTCTGTAAATAGACTAGTTGTGGTATCTAGATAGTTGCACATTGATCGCAGTTTGTTGTCTTCCCACTTGGACTAGTATTTACTTTGTTACGTATGGTTTAGTATAGAATGAGGCGAGTGATGTGATCCTAAACTAGTGCTACTCCTAGAGATGATGGAATATAATCTTTTTTTAAGCTAATAGGTGATGAGAAGTAGAATCTAAACTAGCCTAAGTGCGATGAGCATCTATCCTTAATCATCCGTGTACATCTTGGACCTCATGTACTACTTCTGGGATTACTAAGCACATATTACTTGAGCACTCCTAGATATGCCATTGGGTTACCAAGTAGTTACACTTAAATGTTTGTGATTAAGTCGTACTCATTCCGCATTTAATAACAGAAATAGTAAATGATGATACAGAAATAGTAACAAAGAAAATAATAAACAAAAATTAAAAATTAACGTAACTAAAGGCTAAGTGAATGCTACAATGACGAAGTAATCTTGATCTTTATTGCTGATCATGTGCATGTCCAAGTACGTAACACTTGAATAAAGGTTTTGTACAATTACAATCATCACACTGCAGACATGCACTAGGGAAATAATTGAAAACTAACTGAAAACTGAGAAAAAGACTCTACCCTAAGGCTTACCAACTCCCCCCCTTTTGCTGTGCACCTGAATGTTGTATTTATAGGCCTACATAGGAATCATGATATCGTGTATTTAATATCATTACCCAGGCTGCGATATCATGTACGCGATATTGGAGCTTGGCAAACCACGCTTCATCACTGTTGAAATGTTAGTAGAAGATTTTATTAAATAGTAGTAACTATTGAAATGTTAGTAGAAGAAATCATCATAAGATTTGTAGCATCTATAGAAAAAACCATAGTAGAATCTCTAACATTAGTAGAAGAAAAATTAGTAGTATTTATAATAGCTTGTTGCTAACATCCTTGCATTGCCTTTTTTCATAGCATCAAAGGACATGAATCAAAGATATAACCCTCATGATGATAATAGTGACATGACTTTGGAAGATCATATAAAATAACATTTTGTGCATAACCAATTTGATGAGGACATCACCCAACCCTTGTATAATCCTCAATGTATCTTAGATGTGTGTGTCTTCTTTTGTTGACCTTTTTGATGATGATTCCAGGGTGTTTTGGCATATTTAGGGGGTGTTTTGGAATCATTTTAAAAATTTTAGAAGGTTCAAGGGGGTATGGGGACTTGTTTGAAGGCATCTAGAGGTTCTAGATCTCAAAACAAGCATCATTATTTTTGGTCTTGGTAGGAGAGACATCTCTCTAGTAGGCAAGCTATCTCTCCCAATTTCAAGATGTCTTTTCTAACATCTCTACACTTGAGGAAGATGTCTACTATTTCTACAAGACATCTTGTACAAAGTTTAACAAATATCAAATTGAATGGTAAAATGGCGGAAAGATGAAAGGTCACACCAATAAGCTATACAAAAGCATCGAAGTCCTAAGGCTAATTAGGCTAATTAGAGCAAGTACGTTAGTCTCAAGAATAAGGCTAGTTCAAGAGGGAAGGATGGTTTTTATGATCTTATGCAAAAGAAATTTCAGAGCTTGTATAATAGGAATTTTAGAGCTTCTACAAGAGAGAGATTGTGTAAGAAGGACTGAGTGACAGGCAAGGGAGAGCACTTGAGATTTCTTAATAAAAGGAAGATTTTCTTCATTTATTTGTGTTGTTCTTATTTTCTAAGTTGAATTTTACTTAGGAAGCTTATGGAATGGATCCTTTTGGAGTCTACTAAGGTAGGCTCTACATTAGATTGGTATCAGAGTGCTTGGTTCAAAGTTTTCCACACTTGAATTATTGGTCTTCATTAAGCTTTTGAAGAATTTTGCATATCTATAGCCACTTAGGATTTGGAGAATCTAAAATTGTTAAAGATTACTTGAATCTTGTAAGGTCAAGTTTCTTTTTAGTATTGAGTACCCATTGGCTTGAAAGGCTAGGGTTTGAAGTCAATTACATCTTCATTATACTTTGTGTTACCTTGAATTGTAAGAATTTCTTGAAGATCTTATCTTGCTGCTTTAAGATTTTACCTTTATCTTTATGAAATATATGACTCCTAAGAAGAAGACTAATCAAGAGCTCGGACAAGAGATTCAAGAGCTCAAAGACTCCTTTAAGTATTTTGTGACTGATATAGAAGATGTCATTCCCAAAGTAATGATCAACAAATATCAATATTTTGAAGAAGCTTTTAGAAGAAGTGAAGAGGAGATTGAAGAAGATAATCCTTTTGCATCTATGCAAAGATCAAGAGGAAGAAATGATCAAAGGACTCTAAGAAGAGAAGAAAATAAAGCACAAAGGTATAAGAAAATGTTTCCTTTTCTTCATAATAATGAGGAAAATGATGATGAAAGATTTGTAAAAATCTTAAGAAGTTCTTTAAGAGTTCCTCATGTAGATATTTCCTTATTTAAATGTGTTAAAGGTATAGATTTCTTTATTTCTTGGCTTGGAATTGTAAATAAGTATTTTCTTATTAAGTAACTTCCTAGTGAGTCAATGATTCATGTTGTAGAGAATAATCTTGAAGGATTGGTAGCTAAATGGTGGGATAAGGAATGTCTCAAATACTTTGAAAAACATGGAAAGCCTATTGGGAGTTGGCAACTCATGGAATTCATGCTAAAGTAAAAGTTTAAAAAGAATCCTTCCATCATGAAGCCATCAAGAAGCTAAAATTTCTTAGACAAGAAGATCAAAAGGTAACATATTTTTATGTTAAATGCTATAAGGCTTTGAAAAAGTTTGATTTTCATTGGACTAAGTATGAATAATCTTTTAACATCATTAGTGGAGTAAGGATGCAATATTAGAAAGAATTAGCATTCTATGAGCCTGATGCTCATGATGAAGCCTATGATCTTGCTTTCAAGGTTGAAATGAAAATCACAAAGTTTGACTTAAATAAGGATAAAGATCATAAGAAAAGGGATGAGAAATAAATGACTCATAAGTCAAGGAAATCATCCAAGAAGGATGGTAAAGATTAACCAAAGAAGAAGAAAAGGGAGTGTACCTCTCCTAGGAGGGGAAAAAGAAGGGAATGATCTCCAAGATATAAAAATATATCTTATAATTATGGTAAATTAGGTCATAAATAAGGAAAATGTACAAAGATAAAGAAGAATGCCATTAAGGATCAAGAAATTCAAACTATGCAAGAGGATGAACATGAATCTTCAAAGAAATGTGAACATGATCCTTTGTACATTGTTGATCGACATGAGTTGAATAGTTGTATTTTTATTGGACATATTAGCACCAATGAAGATGTTATAACAAATATTTTATTTAGAGCTCATTTTGATGTTAAAGGTCATTCCTTGAGTGTGCTCATTAAGGGTGGTACATAAGAAAATGTGATTTCTACCAAGGTTATGAAGTCATTACATTTAATTACAATTCCTCATCGTAATCCATATAAAGTGCATTGATCAATGAAGAATCATTATAAGAAATTTAAAGAACAACTGATTAATGATTATTGCATTAGAGATTTCCATGATCAAATTATTTGTGATGTATTGCCTATTGATTGTTTAGATCTTATATTTGGTAGACCATGGAATTATGATAATAAGGCTATTTTGATGTGGAAAATAATAGTTGGGCTATAAGGCAAGACAATCATAAGTTTAAGTTATTATCTAATATTGTTGATAGTGAGGTTGATAACTTGAATTTTTCATTGATGCTTCCTAGTTATAAGAAAAATATAAGGGTGAATGCTATCTGTGATGATGAAATTTTCTTTGATGTTGAAGAGCACACATTTGATATGGATACTATTACTAACTATGTGGAGTCTCATATGAATGAAAAAAAGTTTGCTTATGCTATTGTTCAATCTTGGGTGTTAATGGTAGTAATATATTAGTTGATGCTTTTGGGTACTTGTGTAAGTATTGGGTTGAAATTTGTATTAAAAAGGGGATGTTGGAAGAGTAAGGAAGAGCAGTTGGTAGCAAGTGGAGAAATGCCATTGATATTTGGGCATAGGACAAGGAGGCCTACTCCATGGATTGATGCTAAAAATTATTTTTCTAGATTCTTATGCCATTTTTGTGTAGGTTTGAGTCATCATGGGGATGTAAGGGAAGCATTCCAAGGATATTCTCAAATGAAGAAAGCATGGTGAGGCATTACAGAAAAGCCTCCATGGGTAAGGGAAGCTTTAAAAAAACCTCAAATGATATTCATCTTGGAAGATTTGACAATTTAACAAAATAAGGAATCTTTTAAAATTTCGGAGATGCTAGATTAAAAGAGGAAATCCACTTTCAAATAATTAATAAATCATAATGGTGATTGAAAAAATTGATATCAAGGACCCTAGAAACCATAGTTGAATCAAAAAATTCTACTAGAAAAAATGAGTTTGATAGATAATGAGCAAAGATGGTATCCAAACCTTGATCTTTATAAATCAAATTTAAATGATTCAAAAAATTTCAGAAGTAAGTTAAATGACTCATAATTTGTATGAAAACAAACCTTCCAGAAATTTCTTGAGTAATAGATTCATATAAATCAATATGCAAGTCATAGAAAGGCAAAGCAACAATGGTTTTTCCTAAAGGATCATCAACTAAATTTGGTGGCATTACACATAATATCAATGTTAGATCCCTTACTACCTTAGATCAATGTAGAAACCATCATCACAAAAAACCTTTGCTATTGAAACATAAGGATTGAATATGGTTTTATCATGGCTACACAATGATTTGTAGAAGTTTATAACTCAATGCTATCTTGTAGAATTAAGCTTGTGACCTATGGTTACTAGGCCAATACCTATATCACTAGGCTAAAACCTCATTGTTTGTGTGGCATGACATGATTTATAATAATGATTAAAAAATCACCATGACCTCCCATGTAGATCACGTTCATTCGATGTTGACCATGAATTTTTTTGAAAATGTTAAATATTGCATTTAAAATCATCCTAAAATTTCTAGTTTTATTAATAATCCTACATTTTTAATAGCATTAAAGTAAGTAGAAATAAAATAAAATGACACATATTATGTAGGAAAACATGCTTTACTAGTTGATCAAAGCTTATTTCCCTTTAAAATAAGATCCAAACGAGTATGGAGATTCTTATAGGTTCCATGCTATCTTAATCATTACAAAAGAACTAGATAGCATTGATTCCTTATGAACCATATCATAAGGACATGTAGGCTTGTTAAGGAGGTTTTACCTCTCTAGTTTGGGCCATCACCCCTCTCTAAGAAGTGGGATTTCGGACTACTTATGCATAGCCTAAGATTAGTCTTTTGTGGTGTCATGGTATCTTGGGTCATGTTGTGTAATCATGTGTCATATGTATGTGATACTATGATGCATAATAAGAACAAAAGGAGTCTAAATCCTAGTAATATTCATCTTAGTATTATTCCTCTTAAAGGGCTAGGTGATGGGTGACAAGTTAGAAGAATAAGTGCAAAAGAAGGTGCACACATGTAAATAGTTGAGTGATAATAAGTAAGTGCATTTAGAGAAAAATGATGATGATCCTCTTAGAAAGGTGTAGAAATTGTAGAACTAGCTATTGAGGTTGAGAGTGTGGTTATCAATTTCTTGCTTGATGCTAAGAAAGTGAAAATAATCCATGACATTATGGGAAAAAATGGATGTGCCATATCTATGGAAGCTAAATTCAAGTATCAAGCATAAGCTCTCCATGGCCTAAAATTTTATGCTACAAAATCATGTGGAGTAGATGGGGGATGTTATTAATGATGTTCAAGTCTGTATGGGAGACATCCTATAAAGATTAATGACCCTAAAAGTGGAAAATGAAAAGCTTAAAGTGAGAAGTAAGAAGCTTGAGGACTAGTTAGCTTCATATGTGAAAGTAGTCATGTCTAGATCTAGGTTGTTCACACCGAAATTTTGGACCAAAGAACCCAAATCTTACAAAGGAAATCAATATGATAAGCTCATAGATGCATTTCTCTATGAGATGAAGTGGTTCCTAGAGATGAATTAATATCCTAATGAGTATAAGATCAACATCACTTTCCAATTCTAGTGGGGAGTTGCTTAAACTTGGTGGCTTAGCATTGTCTAGGAGATGAGGTCCAAGACAACTTAGAGCTTAGTGGAGATGTGGGAAGAGTTCAAATTCATCTTGTTTAAGAACTTCCACCTAGGAAATTCCATTGATAAAGCTTGTTCAAATTTGAAAAAAAGCAAAAAAGCTAGAAAACTAAAGAATTACCTTAAGGAGCAGTAAAAGGTGGTGCTACAAATTTTTATTACTAATGATGAGATCAAGTTCTGACTATTTTTTAATCAACTAAAAACCTAGGCCTAATGAAAGATCAAAAATCATTAGATCATGGAGTATAGGAAGGAACTTGAGTTGGTATTAGTTTGGTGGTTAATTCTAAGCCTCAATAGCAAGAGAGGAATAATGTAACTACATCCCAAAATAACAATGTTTAGTGGAAAATTTGATGGATTTGGAGGAAGGAATTTTAGTGGTGGCTTGTGAGGTATATGCCCTATCATTACCCTTGGTTCCCAAGCTTCTTACCAAGGTAATTAAAAGTGTTGACTCCCAAAGATTACAATAGATTTAAGTACAAGAACCTATACTTCAAGGAACCCATGAATAACCCCTCAGGATGTCTGGGCATAAGGTTCTTCATCTACTCAAAATATCATGTCATAATATATTATCCTTAGAATCCTAATAGGTGATCATCTCAAAAGAATTCAAATGGTAACCAACCATTAAATTCTCTTGAGTACCAACCATATGCTTGATTGCAGGTGACTAAGATGAATAAAAATGGGTAGGAGAGGGGGATCCTTGGAGTGATAAAGCAAATTTCTTGAAGCTTGAAGATAATTCAATAGAATGTTCAAGGAGAATAACTGAAGCAAAAATCTCACCTATGTTTTATATAAATGTTTTTGGTGTAGTTTTCTTTAAAGAAAATGGATGCCTTGGTTGATGTAAGTACAAACCAAAACTTTCTTTCATTGAAAATTGCTCACATCCTTAATTTTCAAGTTGAACTAGCTTCAACATTCTATAAGTCAGCCAAGTTCCACCTTATCAAATTTTTTTGAATGATTAGGAATGTGGAGCTAAAGGAGGAATAGTGAAGTGGGGATCTAGATTTTTCAATCCTAGACATTGACTCTTTTTAAGTCATTCTTGGATAGGAGTTCTTCAAGAAGGTAAAGGTGATGGTTGCCTTGTATCTTGATGTTCTTTACTTCTTGCATGAGAAATAATGTTGTGTGGTGAGGACCTTTGTCCTAGGAGCAACTAGCACACTTCATAAGATCCAAATTGTCTCTCCAATGGTGATGAAGAGGATTACCTAAGATTCAAATCAAAAGATGTACTTGGTAGTACTAAGAGAGATGGAAGATAATGATTTAGCCTAGGTGGAGATGTAGATTGATAGGATGTTATGGAGGTATAAGGATTTAGTGCTAGTGGAGTTTCTAGGAGAGTTACCGAAAAGAGAAGTGGTGGACCACAAGATTGGATTGTTGTCAAGAATTAAGAGAATGACCATCCCTAAATTAGAAGAGTTAAAAAGGTAGTGTAGTCAACTGCTTTAACAAAAGACCCTACCACTCTTTCATACAACTTGCAATGCTTTACATGGTGGTAATTTTTATTGTCACAATATGTGTTTTTTGTAGAACATATATGTTCTGAGGCTAATGCCTTACTTGATGTGCTAACCCATGAATTAAAATGGTTTATGCTAAGAGCTATCGCTGAAAGCTCTACATCTTCACTAGCATAGTCAGATAATGAAGATTGGCTTCACTAGCCATTAAACATGGTGGAACAATGAGTCTCCTGGTGTAGAAATATTTCAATCTACTTCCCACAAGAATCAAGTAGCAGTGCAACACATTTGTATCCCATTGTAGACTTCTTCCTCAACATGGCTAGATGCATTGACTGCATTGTCAACAATCTGAAATGGTCCTACCTAGAACCAAAGTTTCTTAGACATCTATATCAGCATGCTATTTTAAATAACATTCTCCTTATCATGCACAAAAATGCTTTACTACTTTACTTGACTAGGAAGGATGGGAAAGCTGCCTTTGCATGCACTTCTAGTAGATCAATATATATGGAGAGGTCACTATCTATCAAAATGAAGTAAAGTTTGAAAGAACTCCTCCTAAAGAATCTCGAGATGTGGCAAGCTCTTCATCTAGCCTACTTGAAGAAATGTCTTGTCTTATCCGTAGCTATCTTGACTGTCAAAGAGCACACTCAAAGTTATGTTCTGTTCATCAAGCCATCTTGAAGGCTCTCTAAAGGTGACTGCTCTCTAAAAGGTGATAAAGAGTGTATCCCTCAATAATGACTTGCCATGTAAATACTTGCCGTGTACACCATGCAAGTCTCAACCTTGTCCCCAATAAGCTATGCATAGCATGCAATCTCTCCTGGCTCACCTATATAAGAGCCTAGTTGCTCCATTATAAAATCATTGCAGGAATGACAATGCAATCTATCTTTGAAGCAAGTTTGCTTTTAGTGTTGGTAGTATACCATTATGTACATTGATTGTATTTTTAGTAACATAGATCCTCAAGGTGTATTCTAGTCTATCTAGACATTTTGAGTTGTAGTGAATAGCAATTCTCTATCCTTTAGTGGCCAAAGTGCAAGTCCTTGAAGTCTTAGCTGATCTCTCAGGGATGTTCGTAGTTTTTCTTACAATCATGGCTGATAATTCTTTCCCTTCATGTTCATATGCTCTTCTTTTCACCTTGCCACCCTCATCACCTCTTCATTCACCTTAATACTCACATGAATATAATGTTTGGTTGTCCCCTCATTCTTACCATGCTACTCTTAATTCTAGCTTCTATCTTGAATCCCTGCAGTGGAATGAAACATCGCCCCAAAATGGTATCGAAGCAATGTTTTCTGCTTTAAAAAAAGATCCTACCACTCTTGAATCAACCTATAAACTACATTTTGTTATTGATTTGGAAACCATAGCTACATAATCTACTAAAGAATGCATGGCCATACCATATCAATATTATTACCTCATAGGTCAAGCCTATGTGTCCTACCAAAATCTCCCAATTCTTGAACTACCTTTGCTTGATCCTCCTACTCGTACTCCTTATTCTAATGACCTTGATGAGTTTGTCCAAATTAGACCCCATCCTAGTACCACTCCTAGTCATATGTAAGGTGAAAGAATGGAAAAGCAACAACTATTTAATCAGTTGCAAGAAATATTACATGATCCCATCATGCCTACACCAACACCTAGATCCTCAAGCCCAGGTCCTTTTGAAGCTAAAGATGCAATAATTTGTGATCAGTTAGATCAAGGTCAAATTGGTGTCTATAACAAAAATAGTGACCCTATTTTTGATGAAGCCTTAGTTGATCTACAAGTTCAATAGCTCCATATCTAGGATTGGCATGTCCCTTATTGGCAAAACAATTGGGGTAACTAGGGTAACCCAGAAGAAGGTGTTAGAGATGAAATATGGGAAGATATTGATCTGGATGATCAACATTTAGATCTATATTGGGATGGTAATATTGACTAGGAGACTCACTAAGCTTTTATGCTTTAAAGTCATGTTAAGAATTTCAAAGAAGATAAAGGAAAAGAAGAAATGACTCAAGATTAGAAGGTGATGATGCCATTTTATGAAGCTATTTTAAGTTGCAATATTTTGTCTCTTCTGATGGAAAATTGGAGTTTCATAAAATTCCAAAAGAGGCTCTTTATAACTTTGCCAACATTTTCTTAGCTTGCTTTTCAACTTCTATAAAAAAATCTGAAGCCTTGCTTGACATCAAAGGTTCTGGAATCTGCCAAGTGTTTCTACCATTCTTCACCAAAGAAGAAATTACCAAATGGAAGAAAGATGGACATCACTATGTCCACATTGGTCAAATTGATATTTGGTGAGTCCGAGATTCAATCATGATATAGGTGCTGAATTTTTTGTTACTTTATTAGAGAGCCATGTGATTGGTGATGGTATGGATGAAGACCTAGATGCAATTTGGGATTTGACAAAAATCTGTCAATTCAAAGAAATATTGAACATTGATGCCATTTGCTCTGTGCAACCAAATTACCAATTATCACTCTTTGATGAACACATAATGTTAGCTCTTCTGTTATGTGTGGAGATTCATGGTGTTCACCTATTGCCTAGTTCAATCTATGCTGTCATTGGTGCTTGTGGTACATTTCAGTTAACTAATACAATCTTTCTCAACCACAAATTATGATGGGTTTTCTAGTTTCTAGTTGGCAGTAAGCACTTGGTTGCTTGCGGAAGATCGATCGATGCTGAAGGATATATTTAAGGGTTTCCACAAATCCAAAAATTTGTGCAAGATCAAGAATTTTAGAAAATCTAGAAGCCACACCGCAAGTGGAGTCGCTATCCTATCTAGTAGTTTGGTCATTCATCTGTCATCAAATTAAAAGCATTACTGCTAGTCCTACGAACTGTAAAATTTGAAGAAAAAGGTACTACTTTTGCTTTCTCATAATCTCCAAATATAGATCGTCAAGGATCTATCTTTATGCTAAAAAATTCAAAAGAAGTTAAAGGAAAGAAGCTTATTGGTGGAGGAAGGTGGCCTCCAAAAGGCTTCTATTTTACTACAGCTTTGGAAGATGCTATACTAGACACTCTTGCTAACTGTAGCTATCTTCTTGAACACTTTATTGATTCTGCGGCTAATAAAAAAGATGAGGTTAGGCAACTAAATTATATTTTACATTGGTTTGCTTATTATAGTAAGAATCTTAATCAAATAGAATCAAAAGTTGATGAAATTATGGATCATATGAATACATATGATAGTATCATTAGAACTAGTAAAAAATCAAAAAAAAAAAGAGAATTTTTAAAAGAAGTGATGGTAGTTGAAAATTAGCTGCAATTCATATGGTTCCCACAAAGAAATGGTCTACTCCTACCATAGTCCCTTAGCACACTTTGTCCACAAAACTTGAAAGATTAAAGAAGAAAGTGGATAGACTAAAGAAAGCAAAGGAAGGAAAAAAGCCTAGAGATAAAGATAGTAGTAGAAATAGTAGTGAAGAAAGTAGTCATCAATCAACTCATCAAGGATAAGTTATGATGGCCTATCCAGGGCATTTGCAATGGCAACCACTGTTCTATAGTGCCTATTACAATTTGTCAGATCATTTGGTGCCCATCTTGGACATTGACTATGTTCTGCCTCAAGATGTATTGCATATCATTCACAATTTGATTGAGCACCTTAGAATCATGGCAAATTCCTTCAGGGATAACCAAAAAAAATCATTACTTTGGGAATGTCATGCACAACTAGAAAAATTTGCTATTGGTGGCAGAATTTAGACCAAGCTTCTAAAGATCAAGTGTTAATAGTAGTTACCAAGGTTTGTTTGTTATTCTTTTGATTGAATTCACTATTGAAGTTTCTCAAGGTTTAAGAACTCAAGATAAACTATTATTAAGTTAGAGGAAGTTATATAAATTAGAAGAATTTGAATAGTATAGTGCTGAATATGCCAAGCATATTTACCGATTAGCATTGCATTTTGATCCACTCACAAATTATCTTTACTTGCAATCTTTGCCAAGTAAATTGGATCAGTTAGTCTTACATAATGCTCTTATATCGAATATTAATTTTTCTACCACCTATTTTGTTAATGTTTTTCATATGATGAGACTTGAACTTCAGAAAGCATGTTATAATATCAGTCTTCATAAAATCATGCCCTCTGCTACTGCATGTCACAACATTGATGGTGTATTTGGTTCTATTAGAGAACTTCTTCATAAGAAGAAATCAAAGAGGCAAACTTCCAGGTGATATCATCAACCACAACATTAGCACCATGCCTTTCCTATCAAAAGGAAGCCCAAAAGGTTCCAACGTCACACCTTCATCAAATGAAGATAAGGTAACAAAAAGATGGTTTGTTGTTATAATTGTAAGGAATGAGGTCATTATGCTTATGAATGCCCCTGAAAGAATAAGACATCAAAAAAATCAAAGAATTCTATCAAGTTTATGGGAATGAATGGAAACCCATAGAAACCACTAAAGAGTTCAAAGAATGTCTCCAGAAAGATGAGAAGATTTATTGTCTACAATTCTCTGATGAAGAAGATGATAATGGTTTAGATGAAGCATCTAGATAAAGTATTAAAAAAATTTGGTAGAAATAAAAATGGTCAAATTTGTTGAAGATCAGGATTCAAAAGCTCTTGAAGAATTAGCTTATTTCATGAATAAAGAAGATGAAGAGCTCAAGTCTACCTCAAATAATGCTTCAACATCTACTAGTTATAGCTTCATCAATCCTTTTGCTGCTGTTGACAAACAAGCTTCTCCAAGTTACATTCAAGAGGCAGATAATGAAGCCACTCTCAGAGATGAGGCATTTTGTTCAGAACACTTGGCTTTATTATCCAACAAAGATGCTTCTAACACTAATGACAATTTACTGTATTTTGTTACACCCATATTATCAAAGGGACAACCAAAATTTAAAATTACACCTTATGAAAAGCCTAATGCAAATTTTAAAGCATTTCAGCTAGAACATCCTCCTAATACAAATTCATCAAAACTACCAAAGCATATTATGTACTAGATCAAGAAGACAGTTTCAACAATCCATGTGTTGCTAATTCCATTAAAAATTGTTGTTGATGGCAAGGAAAAATGGAGAAAGTTTACTACCTTCATTAACATAGGCTCGACTCTAAATTTTGCTCATGCTGAAGTGATCAAAAATTGGGTACAATCATCCAAGCCTTTTAAGATCGAAACCATGAATGGTGTAAGATATTTAAGTCAATTCACATTAGAAGTGCTTTTAAAGTTAGAAGACACAATAATGGGAGAAACCAACTTTTTTCAAATTAGTAACAGCGGCTACCATGTTGGTGTAGGTGAAAATTTCATAGATTTAGTTGCTTCATACATGATTAACAAAGAATTAATTGTGATTTCTACAGATGGTAAAAAGGTTGCAGTGCCAAGAGTTCTAGTTCAGCTCTATAAACCATAATTTAAGCAAACCAGGCAATTGCACTATGAAGAGATGAATCCAAGTTTATAGACCATTATGAAGGATGCTATTCTTGAAGATTGAAAATGGTAGAAATATCCGAAGACTCAGAAATTGTTAAAATTTCAGGGAAAATTAAGTATCGCTAATATCAATCAAGTCACTTCTAAATTGCAAGCTTGTTGTTGTGAACATCCATTGGAATTTTGGTCCAAGGACAATCTAGTAGCCTATATCCCAATGCTACATCCAATTCTAGTTCAGAGCAAGCCAATTCCCATGAGGAAGATCGATGAAGACAAAGTATTGACCCAGGTAGCTAAATTTCAGAAGAAAGGCCTCATTCAACCCTCGAACTCCAGTTATGCTTGTGCATGCTTTATTATTTGCAACCACGCTGAGATCAAATGTGGTAAGGCTTGCATGGTTATTAATTGCATTCCTTTGAATGTTGTAACCATTGATATTAAGTGGCCTCTCCCAAATAAAGAAGAATTTATCCAAAGAGTTGTTGCTAAAGATATTTTTGACAAATTTGACTGTACATCTGGCTATCACTAGATTAAAATTGCAAAAGTTGATATCCACAAGATTACATTTAGTATGATCGATGGCCTTTACAAATGGTTGGTGATGCCATTCAAATGATTTCCTAGTTTTCTCTGATAATATTCTTGATCATCAAGATCACCTACTTTAATTTGCTAATCTTTGTAAAATCCATGGTATTGGATTATCTTCTAATCCAAAGAAGTTCTAGGTGTGTCAAATTCTAATCTAAATTTTATTATGATTTTAAGCTTCAGAATAAGTAAACCATGAAGAATATATACCTAGTACTCTTGGTTTTAGAATTATGTGATCAACTAGTAGGGGCTTAAGTTTTCTCTTGGCTTGACTTTTGCCAAGGTTACTATTAGGTGTGGATTGGAATAAGGAATGAGGAGACAACATCACACTCATTCATTATGACTCATAAAAGTAAAGAATCATGTCTTTTTGGATTACATAACACTTCTGCCATCTTTTTCATCCTCATAAATGATGTGTTTTTTCCACACCTTGATAAGTTCATGACAGTATATCTTAATCAAATCCTTATGTACTCTCACTTTATGAAGGAACATCTTTAGCACTTGGAACTAGGATTCTCTAAATTGTAAAAACATAAGTTTTATATCAAGCAAGATAAGTATGATTTTGGAAAGATAGAGTAAATTTCTTGATCCCCATCATTCATGGAGATATGGTGAAGCCAGATCCATAGAAGGTTGATGCTATTTCCATATGGCCTAATCCAAAAAACATGCATGAATTATGTGAATTCTAGGGGTTTGATAGTTATTATAGAAAGTTTGTTTTTGGATTCTTTTAAATCACAGTAATCTTGACTAAGTTATAGAAGAAGGATATCCCTTGGGAATGTAGTGATAAGTACCATGAAGCTTTTAACAAGATTGTAATAGTCCTTACAACCCAACCCATGTTGGATCTTCTTGACTTCTCAAAGTCATTTGAAGTTCATACTAATGCTATAGATGAGGTAATTGGAGGATTACTCTGTGAAAACAATCATTTGGTAACTTTTTAGTTAAAGAAGCTAAACCTAATAAAATAGCTGTGGCTAGTTCATGAAAAGAGGACATTTGCCATTATGCATTATCTTCACACATGGCAACACTACATCCTAGGTGGTCTTGTGGTAGTCAAAATAGATAACACTACCACAAGATACCTTCTTATTCAATCTAAGTTGAAGCTAAAATAAACTAGGTGTTTGAGTTTGCTATAAGAGTTCAATCTTCTATTTATCTATTGACTAAGTAGAGAGAATGTGGTGTTAGATAAGTTGAGTTGATGTTCTTAGGTATGTTCAATGGAGGCTATGGGTTAGCTCAATAGCTCTTGGATGGTGATGAGCTGCGAGGTACCCCTACACTCAACCATATGAATACAAGTGTTCACACATGATCCGATCAAACTCCGTGGACAGGCTAGTTGTGGTATCTAGATAGTTACACGTTGATCGCAGTTCGCTGTCTTCCCACTTGGACTAGTATTTGCTTTTTCACGTATGGTTTAGTCCAGAGTGAGGCATATGATGTGATCCTAAATTAGTGCTACTCCTAGAGACAATGGAAAATAATCTTGATTAAACTAATGAGTAATAGGAAATGAAGTCTAAGCTAACCTAAGTGTGATGAGCACCCATTCCTTAATCATTCATACACATCTTGGACCTCGTGCATGACTACTACTGGGATTACCAAGCGTAGATCCTAGGTATGCCACTGGGTTACCAAGTAGTCACACTTAAATGCTCGTGATTAAGTTGTACTCATTCTGCATTTAACAATAGGAATAGTAAATGATGATAAAGAAATATTAACTAAGAAAACAATAAATAATAATAACTATTAAACAATTAAAACTAAGTGAATGTTGCAATGATGAAGTAATCTTCATCTTTATTTCTAGTCATGTGTGTGTCCAGGTACGTCACACTCGAATTACAAGCATCACACTGCGGGCATGCACTGGGAAAATATTCTAACTCCTATGGAAACAAAATGCAAGGGCTTTGCTACAAATACTACCTAAGATACCTAGGTGTGGTGGAGGGCCACTTATTTATAGGCTAAAACAAGCTCTATGTAAATGGGGCCACATTGACACATGGAGGGATGCGTCGATGGGACCGCATTGATGCAGTCGCATATACGAGGCCCCGTATATGTGGCCTAGTCAACGCATCGATTGCTTACCGCTTCCTCGAGTCAAAGAAAGTGAGGAACAACTCATATACCCCCATGACTGAATAACAACTCGTCCTTAAGTCAAAGAAAGTGAGGAACAAGATAAATTGAATACACAGTGGATAGGTATGGGATTATTGATTGACTAGAAATTTATTTATGTCGTAGTGGAGAATTAAATAAAATTTGGACACAGACACAAAAGACAAAACTTGCGGAACTCATGGGATTCCCGATAGTGGTGGATCCTCCATGGGTACGTTTCCTTTGTCCTGTGCATTAGGCTTCTAAGATTGGTACCATTGAAGAAGCACCTAACATTTCTCCTCTTCTATTTGAGGATTATGAGCCATCTATGCTGATGTTCCAATGTTTGATGGAGTTAGCACTTTTCATGGACATAGCAGCTGCAGGAACACTTTATTGGCCTTGACATGCCATGCTGCAAATACCCGTCATTCCTCTTCATAGGCTTGAGCCCTGACCTCTCCTCCCTTTGCTTGGATAGATTATGCAGTAATAGGAGTTTCATGATGGATGCTGAATGATTACCTTCTACTCTGCATGTCCTACATGAGGTCCTTGGCCTCTGCCTTCCCTAGGTCATTCGATTGCACCTTGAGAAGGTTCTCCTTGTTGTCTTCTTTTAGGGGGCCATCTATAATCACACAAGGATCAATTGTTAGTAAGGTTATTGAAAAAAGTTCAATGATTTCATACCTTACTCATTGCCTTTAATAAATGTTGCATTCTTTACTTAGTGTGATTTTAGAGTTCAAAATTTTTCAAGGAAGTTGCCTTAAAAGTTTAATGTCAGACCTGGTTTTGAGGAACTTTTGATAAAATAATGATAAAGGAAAGAATATATTTGGAAATGAAATACTCGGAGGGTATATTATGATGTGGTGATGTACAACAAGTACAAATTACAAAATTCACGCAAGTGGATCCTCCCCAAAGTAGGTTCCAACCTATATGCCCTTGCGTAACCACACCTTAAGATGTCCGTAGGCACTAGAAGGGTTAAATGTAATCTATACCGATGTAACAAAACACACACATGTTGATACCACCGTGATGAGGTATGAATTCAATGCTATACAAGACACGAGTCACAAATACATGAATAGCGAGATGGAATGAATTGAAGAAGGGATTGTAGAGATTGGGACATGAGGTAACTAACCCAGGGCACAGTGAATCCTGCGTGTAAAGCATGATTAAGGTGTCATTAACTTGCTGTTCCAAAATCAAGACCAATTCCATTCCTCTGATCAGTGAAATTGCATCATTTCATCTAATGATGGACAATCATAAGAGCACCATGACAGCAAGGCATACAATCACTTGGCGTTTTGTGTAAGGGAGGAGTGACTTGGAATTTCTTTTCGGCATATTTTTTGTTTCGCCACTTTGGCACACTCTTTTTTTTTGTTCTTTTGTTTTTATTTTATTTTATTGTTGGGTGCCTTTAATACTCTTACTCCCATTTTTCATTAGATCTACAAGGATCTTAGTACAACCAAGCTGCATGATAGCACCTACAGATGTCATCGAAGAAAATCCACAAGTTCCCTTAATGTCACACCTTGGCCATTCCCTCTTAGTCCATCATTTTTTCACTCTGGGCATAATGAGAAAAAAATTACTTTAAGTTTTAATGATGTCAAGAATATCATCGTAACCAGAGTAAAACCTCTTATTAATAGAATGGTTGGGTGGATGTGATGGGCTCGCTGTTCAAATAATTAGTCACCAGAGACTGATAACATAGAACAACAACTCAACCAACGAGTCACATGAGTGTTTTATTCGTAGATGAGATTACTTATAAAAAGATAAAAATACAAAAAGATAAAAAAATAAATTAAAAGGTGAAAAGCTGGAAAACAAAAAGTTGAAAAATTTAAGAAACAGAAAAATATTTATTAATTCTATGTTGTTAGAATGGAGGATATCCCCCATAGCTAAACGGTTGGGCATGGCTAGAATTAATAAATGGAAGGTGGGGATCCTTTCATGTTGAAAATAGTGGGACTTGGTCATACTTACCCCATTGGGGTTCACACACTTGATTAGAGTTGACATAGTGGGGCAAGTTATAAGATGTGGTTAATTTATAAGGAGTTGACCCACTATGGTACTTGTGACTATAAGATGGTATGCAAGGATCAACATGTCTCCCCATGTGGAAATATTCATTGGGCCCCATGGTTGTTGGAGTATTGAGTGGTGGCATTGATAAGGTAACATGAGGCGTTGGGTTCAAAGAGGAAGATGCACCACAGTGTTGGATTTGTGCTGAGTTGGCAGATGTAGTGGTTTCTAAACTGTGGTGTCCCTTTCGATGGTCACATTTAAAGAAGGAACACCTTTGATGTTGTGAAGGACCTTCACTGCTGTTGACAGTAGTAGCACAAGTAACATTTGCGGGTTGGTGCTGTGGTGCAAAATCTTTTGGGATAGCTAGTGGTGATGTAGAAGGGGGTGAAGTATGAGAATATTGAGGTTGAGGAGAAGTGTAAGGCACATGAGGTGGTGATCTTGTTGGAGAGGACATGGGTGGATAGTACTTGGGAGAATGATAACGATGAGGTGAGGTAGAGGATGCTGATCTTGTTGGAGAAATAGCGTGTTGAACATAATAAGCATTTGTTGCTGGGACATATGAAGGGTATGGTCCAGTTGGCGGTGGCCTCCCCCACGACTGAGGTTTTTGCCACTGTGGTTGGACACAGTATTTTTGTATGAACTCTGGATGTAACATTCCTCCCCAATGCTCATGTAAATGTGAAAATATTGGACATCGACCTTTGGGGTGATCATACAAGCAAATATTACATTGATACGTATGATTGGAAGTTGAGTTCTTATCCTTATTCTCTTGAACCCTTCTTTCTAATTGTCGCGTGGTGTCCTGTCCTGTTTCTCGATTTGGCATAGTTCGTCCTATAATAATGTTGGCATATTCTCCACATCTTTTATGTACCCAGTCTGTCATCTTATTAATCTTTGCCTCAATTTCATCTAGTGATTGTAGGATTGGAAAAGATGATTCCACCTCCTTGAAGTGAGTTGATTTCTCCTCTTCATGATCATGGATCCTTGTTAAGTTGAGATTTTCATCCTATTGAGAACCTTCAACATTCTCCCATTTAGTTATTTCCCCTTCTTCTTTTGCTATCCTCTTAATAAGCTCTTGGAGTTGATGGGTTCGTAGCTCATATAGTTAACCTTGGGCATACATCCCTAAGGTCTCCCTTATTTCATTATGGAGCCCATCTATGATATGGTACATTAGCCTCTCCTTGGAGAACCCATGGCCTAGGAAGTTGTTTAATAATGCATAAGATCTTTCTAAGGCCATGTACAAGGGTTTATGTTGTGCTTGTTTCCATTCTTGGATTTGTCTCCTCAAGGCTGACACTCTTGCATAGGTTTGATATCTTTCATTGAAAAGTTCTACCATTGTCGGCCAACGTCGAATTGATTTTGGTTTTAAC
>MNCI01001365.1:256183-266621 GCA_015680685.1 Gnetum montanum
GGTTACCAAGTAGTCACACTTAAATGCTCGTGATTAAGTCGTATTCATTCCGCATTTAACAACAAGAATAGTAAATGATGATAAAGAAATATTAACTAAGAAAACAATAAATAAAAATAATAATTAAAACTAAGTGAATGTTGCAATGATGAAGTAATCTTGATCTTTATTTCTGGTCATGTGTGTGTCCAAGTACATCACACTCGAATAAAGGTGTTGTACAATTACAAGCATCACACTGCGGGCATGCATTAGGAAAATATTCTAACTTCTACAAAAACAAAATGTAAGGGCTTCGCTACAAATACTACCTAAGATACCTAGGTGTGGTGAAGGGCCACTTATTTATAGGCTAAAACAGGCTCTGTGTAAATGGGGCCACGTCGATGCATGGAGGGATGCATCGATGGGGCCGCGTCGATGTGGCCATGTATATGGGGCCTCGTATACATAGCCTAGTTGACGCATTGACTACTTACTGGTTCATCAGATGGTGAATGATCATGAGCTATCAAAGAGAATCATGAATGGTTTGTGTTACAATTAGCATGCTTAGAAGTGATCAACCAACTAATGCACACTAAATTTAAGGTAATTGGAAGTTAGTAGATAAACCAAAAGGAAAGAAGGTAATTGATTGTACAAAACTAAATTCAATGAAAAATGAAAAATCATCAAACACAAAGAAATGATTATGGCTAGAGGCTTTAAACAAAAGAAAAATATTAACTATGAGAAAATATTTTCTCTAGTAGTAAGATTTAAAATAATCAAATTCATCCATTTCAAAACTGCACATCATGGTCTCAAACTCCACCAAATGGATGTGAACTCAACCTTCATTAATGATAATATAGAAGAAGAAATCTATGTTAACATCATTTTCTCCAAGACTAGGATACATGGTTCACTCATGATTAGCACCATGACTTATGGTTAGCTCATGCTTATCAGCCATGACTCATGGTTGTCTTGTGGTTAACAAGAAGTATCAACTACAACCTATGGTTGACTCATGGTTCAAATTCAAATAAGATAAATTTACCATGACTCGTAATGTTCTTGTGGAATAATGATAATGAATTATGGTATATTGTGATGAACATTTGTATAAATCAAATTTATCACAACCAATGATGAAGTCCTAGAGTAGTGATCATGACTTATGATAAGATCGTGAAATCCTTAGAAACTAATTTTTTTCTACCATCATCACATAACTCATGCTATAATACCATGACTCATGGTCAAGCCATGGTCCTCAAAAATTAATAATTTTAATAGAATTAGAAAAAATTACTTAAGCATTATCTTCCAAAAATCCAACACTATCATCTTCCTTTGAATTAGAATTAGCAACCTCCTCCACTATTTCAGCTTTTTTCTTCTACTAATATGTGTCTTTACATATTTATTTTTCCTTTTTTCTCTTCTATCTTGGTACTTGACTCTTACCTACTTTGTTTCTTTCTTCAAAAATTTTAACATGAATGCACATTTTTTATTCATTGAATTCCACATCTTAATAACCTTTATTGTAATTTTATGATGTCTTTTTTCATTGACAATGTTTTCATTTAAATCACTTTATCTAGAGCAAAATATTCTTCCTATATTTCATAGGAACAAACATCCCTCTTATGAAAGGTTGGATCCATATTTTACTCTTTTACAATCTCTTTTTTTGAGCTCTCCCTCTTCTTTGTCCATCTAATCAATTAGCCTTTAGATCAAATGGGTCCTTAGTTGTAATAATATTTCTTGACAATAGATCGCAAGGGTTTTTTTTGGTTCTATGTTTAAGCCCATCTATGATATCGTGAAGCTGTTCTTTTTGAGAAAAGCCATTTCCTAGGCAACGATGCAACAAAGAGTAGTACCTATTTAGGCTTGCATGAAGTTAATCATGACTCTTTAGCTTCCATCCTTAAATTTACTTTTTTAAATTTAGCATTGCTAAGTAAGTATAATACTTTATGTTAAAGAGCTTAAGCATTGTTTACCATTGGTGGATTAAATCAAGTTTCAATGATTAATTGTAATCAAGTTTTAATGATTAATTGTAGCTTTTAACATTCTTAATGAATATTTTAGTAAATAACTTTAGCTTCTACTATTTTCTCTCTATATTCTGTAATGTGAAGGCATCATGAAAGATTTACAAATGATGTTGTGGATCTTAGTTATGGCCTCTCTTAAACTTAGAAATATTATTCATATCTAGTCACTTGATGGAGCTCTTCTTCTAATATCTAGTAGGAATTCTTACTACCTTATTAATTTAAATCATGCTTCTTATTGGAAAAAAATGATTCATCATCTTCACAAAGCAAGTCAAAATCATCATCATGATCATGATCCCTGCCTTTCCTATTATGATGAGCCTTTTTTCTATTCCTTTGATTCCTTCTTTCAATTCTTCTATCATAATTTTTATCTCCTTGTCTATAAAGATCTCTCCTGTGATGATCATCAAGATGTCTATTTTGATCTTTATTTAGAGCTCTACCTTCTTATTTACCTTCATTCTCATTCTCATTAGATGATAAAAAAAAGAGAAAGATGGAAACCTAAGAGAATCATGTCTATTCTATTGGCTTTTTTGATTCTCTTGTACTTCTTTTTGGGTTCTATTAGAGGTCCTAGGCCTTGAACACCTCTTTTTTCTATAATCTTGTCCATCTCCTATGGATTTTTCTACTAAGTTTTAGTAGAACCTTTAATGCTCCAACTATTTGATGTTGAAGATGGGAGGATAAGAGGTAGACCACTGATGGTTGGATCTCCAAGATTGATGATGTATGTCCTCCTTCTCAGATTGAGATATCATAGGTATCAAATTTTTTCCACTATGAAAATCATGTGTTGCCTTCATCTAATAGTCTAATCGATAGTAGGCCTTCGTTGATTGGTATGGTTTGGATATATTCTTGTTCACATGATAGATGTGAATAAGATGATAAAGTCTAATGCTCTAAAACACTACTTGAAGCATGGATGAATTTGCTATGTTAGGTAATAACAAAATGTTATCCTATAAATCCCTTCATTGAAACTATTTGTCTTCCTAGAACATGAAAGTGAAGTTAGAAAAGTAAGGATCTAGATGTGCATAAGTGACCCTCCTTTTCATTAACATACTTTAATTATCATTAGCATTGTTTCTTAGCTTGGTTATTCGAAGTCATAGGTTCAATTCCACTAGGTAGGTAGCATTGAGTTATAAACTAAAAAAAAAATTGTAAAAGAAATTCTAAAACTAGTTTGATAGATCTAAGAGATATTAATAGACAAAAGTAAAAAATTTAAGTTTTCATGATTGTCCACTATGAGGTTTCCATCTGGTGATGAGCTATTATATTTGTGAGAAGAAGCCATGATTGAATTAGTGTGTGTGTCTTAATTAACATTAAATATTTCAATAGATAAATCATTAACATCTTAATAGAAATCATTTATAATGATAACTAACTTAACTAAACTAAACTAATAGCACCATCCTTGGTAATGGTTTCAAATAATGAGTGGCAAGTATATCCAATTTCTGACCATACGATATATAAGCATCATAGTAGAGCATGTTGTAATTTATAGAGGAATAACATTTAGTCTAATTAGATGATCGTAAGTCACTATCTTTCCATCTAAACTAGTAGCGATATTTATATTTGTAGTATTTAGTCTAGATGTGACATATAATTATTGATATTGTTAAAATCATTTGGAAGCTAAGAACATAGAAATTAATTAATTAGCTACATATTAAATACAAAAATAAGAGATGACTAAAGAAGCCATATATGGAAAGTAAGCCAACATGACTATGTTATTTGTTCATCTTTATCATCAATCTTTGATGATGATGAACATAGATGATGAGGAAGGGCTAGAGACAAGGATCATGATAGGTAACCTAGTAGACATGATAGAAGAACTTAAGATAGACATCTTGGTAGAGACAAGAATAACAATCAAAATAGATATCATGACCAAAAAAGAAGATAAGATGAAAGACATAGAAGAAACCATAGAAGAGGTTATGGTGGTTAGGTAGATAAAGATAAAGATTATGACTATGATATGTCCAATGATGATCAACCCTTATGGGCCACAAGGAGCATAATTTAGATATGGAAGATTGTAAGAATATCTTAAAGGAATTAAAGAAAAAGCCAAATTAAACAACTTGACATGAATAACATCCCCAAGTTTAAGAGAGGTTATAATTCTAATTTGTACAATCATTTACAAGCCTTTCATGATGTTTTCTTCTTTCAAAACTTAGAGAAAAAGTAATAAAAGTTAAGGCTCTTCTCAAGAACACTCATAGAAAGAGTTGAAAGTTGGTACCAATTGTTGGAGCTTGATTTAATCCATTGATTATCCACTATTAGTGAAAGTACCAAATTGATGAGCACCTAAAGTAGTAATATTTCTTAATAAATAATGTTTATTTTAAAATTATATTAGATCACTAGTAAGTTTATTTTAGTTAATTGTTATCATCTATCTTATGTTCTATCTCATTATATGTTTGTATATCTTATTTTATAGAATCAAAAATAGGGATTAAATAATCTTAGGTGAAAAAATTAACTACAAAATCATGTTTAGAATGTTTGAATAAAATGATTTTGATCCTTGGTTTGTGTACAATGGATTTTGGATGTGAAAGTGATGGTCAGTAAAAGTTGGCCATGAAGATCAATCATCAAATCTTCCATTAGGAAAGAAATAATCTACACCTACCATTAGCACATAAGGTTTGAAGGAAAAATTTAACAAGAATACCTTAGGATCCACCTACCAAATAGGTGAAGACTTTGTAATCACCTACTTAGTAGGTGAAGACTTTGAAGCCACCTACCTAGTAGGTAAAGTCTTTTAAGGTCCATTGATGATCCTTGTTTCTCCATTAAATGTATTCAAAATTTGTATAAATTGAGGTGTTAGGCCTTCTTCTTAATACTTAAGGAGAATATTTAGAGATCTATGCTTTTTTGCCATTCAATTGCTTATTTTTCTTAAGAAAATTATTGATTTCTCCTATTTCTCTTTCTATTCTTGTATTATTATTCTTATTTCATTTGTATGAGTGGAGTTGGAAATACTATCTTAATAGAGAGTGAATTAAGGGGTCTTATCCATGTATAGACATTTTCTTATTATCTTTGTATGAGTCAAGGCTATAAACTTTATCCAAATATCTTTTTGTTGTGAATAAAAGAGAAGTTGGAATCCTTGTATATTTTTGCTTTATGTTAGAAAGTAATAATGTTCTATGGATGTACTAATGATCAATAAGTAATAGATATTAATTGAGGAAGAATTTGAGATGTTAAGGGAAGAAGAAATAAGCTCTTGAGTTCTCCATTGCTTTTGGATATTTGAATCACCTAGGATTACCTCCAGAAGTATGACATTTAGATGAGTCATAGATGAGGTGACGAATAGCAACATAATCGATTCAATTGTATAAGACTTAATCACAAACCTATTTAAAAATGTCTAATCTAATAAAGTAGATTTAATATTGGAAGTGAGGAAACCATGAATCTCTTGACATAGTCTTAGATATATACTATTTTTTATACATAGGTGCCTAGGCCACAAGCTTTCTCAAAGGAAGAAACTTTATTACATCATTGATGGACTTCAAAACAAAATAAGAAAGATCCTTGGGATTTATGACTAAGGGAGATTGTTAGAATAACAGTCCATAAGATTCATAGGGTTATTGAACAAATGGCTTAAAAAGAATAAAAGCTATGGAAGAGAAAGAACATAAAGTAGTATAATTAGGATCCATCACTTCATAAGAAGAAAGTCTAGATTTCCAAAAACTATGAAGAGAAGATACCACCTTCTTGTACCTATTTTGGATTTTTCTGTAACAGTTAGAGTCCTGAGTACATTCCATGGATTTTCAACATTTAAGGTCATCTTTAGTAGTCTAGATTCAACATCTTATGTCATCTACAACATAGTTTCTAGATCTTTGTCTTTGGATTCATTTTTTGTTTATCATCTGTGGCTTTTATTTTCAACATCTGATGTTAGCAAGAACATCAATTATATTTCCAAATTTTGATGTCCAGCACTAATCCTGCTTTAAATTCTCAATATTAACCTTCACTTTTGAAGCATGTTAGCTCTTTGATGTTCAGTGTCAATCTTGCATTCAACATCCAATGTCAGTTTTTACTTCTACATGTCAATTATCTTATCCATAAGCTTCTAGATACTTCCATAAGATTTTGTAGATTTTAATGCATCATTTCCTCATGATCTATGAGGCATTTTTGGCCTATAAATAGGAGGATACCCCTAAATGGAAATTAGTTGACATTTTAGATAATTAATACTTTGGAGTTCTTAGCACTTACAGCCATCTCTACTATTCAAGTAGTTAGAATTCTTCATAATTGATGATTTAAAAATATTTTTGTGAAAATACTATTTCTTTGTAGAATAACTACCTTCTTTCTCTCTTTTTCTTTTCCCTACTGACATATTGTATCCCCTTCATGTTTTCCTCTTGAAACATAGAGAAATTGTTTGGAATCAAGTCAACATACTAATATATACTTTTTCTCTACTTCATCAACCACTACATCTACTATTATTCCTATTAGATCTACATTAGGTGCATGCATCAGAGAAAAAATGGGGTAACATATCTCCTTAACAGATGCCTTTAATCCTTAGTACATGTTATGAAATATTTTTTTATAGATTTCTAATCTTTTATTTCTATTGTAATATGGGTTTTTACCTTTAGAATTTCTATCTTTGGTATAATCTAGATTTGCTATGTATCTAATTTCTATTTTCCTTATGTTTCCCTTGGTTCAACAATTTAATAGATTAGGTCTATTTTTTACTTTGCATCTTGTTGTTAACTACTCTTATTTGCCAACCACTCATTGCATTTTCATCTTCTATATATCTGTATATGATCTCTTTCCATTTTTAACTATCTATTCCACACACATGCTTTTTATTTTTCTCTTAATTTACTAATGTTTTGCAAAAATGTTTGGCTCAAATTATTACATTTTTCCCATGATCTACAAGTTTCCTTTTGATTTAAGAGCAATTACTTGAAATTTTATTTTTCTTAGACCATTTAGTAGCCATAAGGTTGCCTAGCTTAATTTTGTGTTAGGTTGAATTAGCTTCTATTATTACAATGATTCTTACCATAACATCTTTCTTGCATTAGAAGGAGGACTCATGTGAAACTATGTATTATTTCTAAGATCCACTCTCTATTCTAGTTTTCTATGACTCTAAAATTTACATGTTTTCTTCTAATTTTTCTAAGTATTTTTGATGTGTTGCATTGTCATTTATTTGTAACTTTAACATTGTTATTAAGTTTTCCTTAGAGTTAAATCTTGCTGATCTATCATGATAAAACATCAATGTCATGCCATTTCTTTGTGATTTCAATGTTCTTTTAAAACTGAAGACTTTCATCTTTTGTTTCAAGTGTGAACCTATTTTCAAGGATAAACCAACACATTGGAAAAAGCCATGTGAAGTCACATCATTTCCACATTCATTGCTATGGCATCATCATCCTAATGTGGCATCATTTCTCTATGATTTTAACATTCTCTTTGAAACTGAAACATCTCATCTTTTTTTTCAAGTGTAAATGTAATTTTAGGAATAAAATGACACACTGATAATAACTTTGTGAAGTTATGTCATTTTCATAATCACTTTTATGGAATCATCATGTGCTTCAAGTTTCTCAAAAATCCAAAAATTGATGGAATTAAGGAAAAATTATGGTTCTCAAGTGAATTAAGCCTACAGGATTACAAAATAGCTTATGCCAAATGGGAGTTGGGCTATATTCTCATACCTGACATGTTCAAGCTCATGGTAGAGTGTGAGTATGCTAACAAGGTACCAACTTTCCTTCCTAATCAAGATCAACCAATTGAACTAGATGATGAGAAAGTTAAGATGATAGCATAATTCATCATGGAGTAAGAGAAGATGTAGGAACATGGTCATCTATAGATCGAGGAAGCTAGAATGAAGAACATTTTGGATCAACCTCTTAGTCTATACATTACTCTCAAAGTAAGGAGAGGAAGCATTATCCTTAAGTTAGATATCCATTTAATGATAAAGATGAAGAGAAACTAGTAGGAGAGCTTGGAAAAAGTAACCCTCATCCTCACCACATTCATAATATTAACATCTTAGCTACTTAGAGTACTACATCTAGATCTGTGTCACTCACAATTGTATTGTTTAGCCTTCCTATGACCACTATTTTACTATATTAGCTTTTTCCACCTAACAATGTTAGCAATATATACTGCACTTTCCAATCCTCTATTTCATCCTTTAGAACCATCCACTTCATTCCTCAATCATAGCCTACCATACATACATCAATTCTAGTATTTTTCACTTTCTTCTTCTACTTCATAGTCATTTAGCATTCCCCAAGCTACCAATGAATTTTCCTTTTTTGTATGTCTATCCAATCTAATCTCTTTGGGTACACTTGATCCTAAAACCTTTAGATCCATTTCTTAAGTGTGTCATGTCTTAATATCTTCACAAGTTACTACACTTTGATCTATCATCAACTTATTTGAAACAAATCTAGAGTTGTTGACATTCCTTAATGACATGATGCTCCATCTTAAAAAAAAGGAAGAAAAAATGATAAAGATACTTAGCATGCAAGGAAATTCTCTTATTTCCTTGGAAAAATTCTTAAGTAACCCAATAAGCTTTACAATTCCTTTGCACATCTTGCCTACTAGAGTTTCTCTAACTACTTTTATTAAGTACAATGACAAAATGGTAGATCCCATGAACCATGGGGTTACATTCAAGAAAGAATGTATGCTTTTGGCTTCTTACCCATGTATTGTGCTAATATGTTGTTTGAATTTGGTTTTTTAAGGAGCTTTGGAATGGTATATAGCCCTCGCACATGAATCTATCAACTTTATGGAGCTATTTCTTACAACCTTCATTGAATGCTTTAAGTTTAATGTGTCTTAAAGCATAAGAGTGATGTCTTTCGTTGATAGTAAATAAGCTCTGAATAAGTCCATTGATAAATTTATTTCTTGATGGATAATTACATCAACAAAAATACCCTATTATTTGGAGAAATTTCATTTGAAAGACATCTTTGAAGCAACAACCATTGACTATATTTAGAAGAGGATGGCTTATCCTAGGTCTCACTCTTTAAGTGATGCTTTTTTGGGCACCAAACGTATTGAAGAAGCAACTATTCAATGTAATGATTAGGATCTTATGTCAATCCATAACAACACTAACAAGGCTGTCAAACAAGAGAAGGAAACATCAACCTCTACAGGTGTTTCCTCTTTCTTCAAGAAACAAAACAGTGCTCCCTTAGCTACTTCCTCTTCCACTTAACAACACAAGCCTTAAAGTAGTAGAGAATAGTAAACCAAAATACATATGAGGTATTCTTTGCTTCTATATAATATTCTTAGAGATGACCACCTTAAGAAGAAGCATGTCTCTGATCAAGAAAGAGCACATCACATACAATTGATAGCTATGGATCCTTCTCAAAGATAACAAGATGACCTTAATCTGCCTAAGTGATATGACTACCAAAAATACTACTACTATCATGAGACTATTGGATAGTTCATAGATAACTACAATAATCTAAAGAATGATATCTAGGATCTTACTAACGAGGACAAGATAGTGGTGGAGAATGATCCATCCACTATACATCCAAATAACTAGTAGCTTAAAGTATTCTAGAATCCCTTAGGAGTTGGAGGCACAATTTTAACTTTCAAGCCTATATATAAAGCTCATAAGTCTCCATCCAAGGATCCTTACATTATCCATTGGTCTAATTATGAGTAACCTAGGTAGTCATCACTACAACCTCAAAAGCCTTCTGTGATATATTAGTCTAACTACATCACTACATCATCGAAAGTAAAGCATTAGTCTTCATCTCCTTATTGAATTCATGCTGCCAACTCTCATCATTTCACTTCTGCTCAATTTGTGCATCCATATGCTTCTCACTCTACTCCATACCATTCTAAACCATAGAATACCTGATGGGATGCGATATACGCGATATCACGGCCATCGCGATATCGCATCCTCCCCCACGATATCGCGGTGCGCTGTCATATCTATAAATAAGAGGCAGCTCTCCCTTGTTTCATCATCCTAGGCTAGACAGTAGGGAAACTCTAGTAGATTGATCACTCCAGAGATAGAATATTTTCCATGTGCCCGTAGTAGGAGTCCTAAAGTGAACGGATCTTTATTCGAGAAAACATTGTACCTGAACACAAGTTTGTGTACGAAAATAAAGACAAGCTTCTTGGATAAACCTTGCAATGCATGGAATAGGCTAATTAGGATTTTATTTATTGTTATTTATTAT
>MNCI01001365.1:274214-328660 GCA_015680685.1 Gnetum montanum
TTATTTACATGCTTTATTAGTTATTAAATCTTTCTCAACCCTTCTCTCCTAGTTAAGTGCCTTAGTATGACTGCTTCGAGCACGTGCGTTACGCGTGGTGATCCCAGCAACGACTATCGTTTGGTAACTACGGTTGCATTGGTTCAGGGTGTGTACGGTAAGTGGGAATGGATGCTGATGCTAGGTTAATTTAGACTTAGTTCATTAGTTAGAATTTGTAATTAGTCTCTTCAACCCTTCAACTCAGTAGCATAGGAGATAAAACACAAAAAGACTATAAAAATCATATACCTCGGACTTACTTAACCATACATCGTGACAACTACAAGTAAGTCTGGGAAGACAACAAATAATTAACCTTAAGTGTTCCATGAGGCGTGTAGGCACTTAGTCTGCAGAGTTCAACTGGATCATGCATGTTACAATCGTATTCGTATGGTTTAGTGTAGGGGTACCTCACNATGTTACAATCGTATTCGTATGGTTTAGTGTAGGGGTACCTCACAACTCATCAATACCCTTGCATTCAATATATCTCAAATGTCCTTTTTTCCTTCATTTAACCTAAAAATCCTTACTTGTAACCAATAAACCAACAACTCATGTTTAGCTAAATAGAAGAAGAAGGCCATGATGCACAGAAGTAACCTTATAAGATAACAAAGAAGATTTCCTTCTAGAAACAATAAGAGACTACTTTCTCAAGTAGCCTTTCACCTTCTTCTAATCCTATATAACTAGCTATGGTTGTAGCTACTCCTCAAAAATTTTAGCCTATGAAAAATAAGATCTTATAGTAAATGATCATCATTGTAAGTTCTAAGAGCACTAAGCTATCCTTTTCTGACCTCATAGAAAACTCTAAAGAACATTACACTGCACTATATGATGTTATTAAGAGTATCAAGGTTCCAATTGATATTCTTGATTGGACGGAAGCCATATCTTTCTTTCTTCAAGTTCCTTACTATGGATTAGATAGTCTGAACTTCCATGATGAGCACATTAATACTGACTTGACGATCAAAGATATTTTTTTATCTATAATTCTACATCATCATCAAAGTGTCTTTAGAAGGTGTAGTTTCAATGATACATGTTGATGAAGGTGCTAGATCAAACATGATCATATTGGCTATTATTAAATATCTGAGTCTTTATGATTAGTAGCTTTCAATGAAACCTATATAAACCTTATTTTATTTAATGGTGTAAGAGTAGAGGTTATAGGTTCCATTAAATTACCCTTCATAGTAGATAATTCTATACAATTTGAGGCTATCTGCATGGTGATATGAAAGTGTCTTGGTGTTAAAACTATACTAGGATGTCCTTGGCTAGTTCAACATCAAGCTATATCTTATCCTATACACTATAAGATATACATCCATGTTTGTAACCGTGAGATAATTATCTTTGGAGATAAAAAAATTCCAAGCATTTCTTACTTAGACAGAAAAGCTCAATCCTATCACCTTAGTGGAAAATTGGTTGATATCAAGCTTAAATCTATGGGCAAAACTATAGTTTTCTACTTTCCTAAAAATTCTAAGATTACAATTGATTTAATAGACTTGGACAATAAATCTACTTCTAATGTCAAGTTTCTTAACTTGGGTTTTAGAGAGCTAAACATATCCTCACCTAAGAAGAAGAATTTTCATTATCCTTCTTATTCAGCTACTCAAAAGGTCATTGTAAATACCATAACCTTGGATGCATAAGCTTTTTCTTTTTATTGTTTACCACTAAGTGGTGGACATCTACTACCACCTATTAGGATCTTCTTTTTAACTAATTTTCTATAGTTTGTAATCATTAGGCAATGATGATTAGTTAACAAAAATTGATGTTACTTTTACTTAGATTCCTTCCTTTGATCACTTATTATTAGTAGGAAATGTTAAGTTAGTAAGTGATTATTAGCTTTGATGTATCAGGTTAATTATAACTATTAATATGTAAAAGATGACTAAGTCAAAATTGATATGAAAAATAACCTTCTATTCTTATTTTTCTTAAACTTGTACAATTGATGCACATTGTAAATTTTGATATGACATCTTATTCTAATGTTAAACATACTTGAATTTTACAAAAATTTTGGCTTTACATATAAACAATGTAGAAAAAAAATGCTCAATAGTCTTATTTTTCCCTAGCAGCTTCCTCCTTCATCTCTTGATTAATTTACATTTGAGTTAGTTCTTTTTCTAGTCTTTGGTTGCTTTCTCTAGGGTCTATAGATAAAACCAAGAAAAATGGATTAGTTTTATTTTATTTTATCAGTCAAATGGAATAAAACAAAATGATCACCTAAAGTTTTAATTCTTACCCTATGTCTCTTTATAGATTTTCAAAATTCATTATTCTATCTTCTTCAAGCTCATGTTCATAGTGTTTGATATGTCAAATGTTGAGCTTAGGATCTTTAATAGAATATTTTCCCACTCTTGTTTTTAGGTCTTTAGCTCTTCTACAGATATATCATCATTTTCCTCTTTTACCACAAGTTCTTCTTCAAGAACTCTATGTATTCCTTTAGCTTGGTGTATCTAATAAACAAATTTCTTATTTCTCTATCTACATATAAACTTTATTCTCCTTTAATAGCATGTGGTGCTCTCTTTTGTATCACCAATTATGGATTTGTTTCTTCCTTTCCTAGTTCTCCCACACTGCTTCTAAATTTCTTAGATTGATCATTGAGTGTATCATTGCCAAGGTTGATGACTTCTTCTTCATTAATGTTCTTTTAAATTCCATAGCTTTGTTTCTTTCTACCCAATATGAATGTAGAGGAGGATTATGTCTAATCATGTTGCTACCTTGGATTTCTACTTCTAATAACTCCACTTTGGTCCAATAGCATCTTTATTTTCCTTTCACTACTACAAAAAATCTAGAATGCTCCCATATCCTTAGCATAGTTGAGAGCAGTACTTATTTTATCAATAGTAATCTTCTCCGCTGATACATCAACATTTATTGCTTAATCATGAAAAATTTCGTGATTCTTACATAACTTTATCTTTATTTTTGCATTTCAAAAAAGAAAATATTAGAGTCTCTACCTCTAATAGTGAACATTATTCTGAAGTAATAATGTTTCAAACTTAACTTTTCTTGAAGATATTAGTGACAGATTTGTCTTCGTACCTTCTGCAAAGCCTTCCAACATTAGCTTCTTATCTTGCATGCAAGCCCAAATTTTCCTTTTCATCTATAGTAAATAGAAGAAAATGGTTAAGTTTATTTAATGTTAAAATAATCAATGTATGAAATTTTGACACAACATCATTTACACTTATTGTATGATATGGAAAGCCTGAAACTTGTTAATTCCTTAATCCATTTGAAAATACTTACATCACTTAAAATTGGCTTGCTAGCTAGTGAAGTGATATTTGTTGAAGGTAAATGATTAAGTGTTCATTTGATGTGTCGACTAGGCCACATTAACTAAGCCTCGTTGATGTGGCCACGTTGACATGACCCTGTCAATGCATTTGTCCATGCATTAACATGACCTCATTAACGTAGAGTTTGTTTTCCACTATAAATATGCGTGCACCTACAAAATTTATGGCATCTTTAGATAAAGTGGTAGCAAAGCTCTTGTAGTTTGTTTTCATGAAAGTTAGAATATTTTCCAAGTGCCTGTAGTAGGAGTTTGAAGAGTGTATGGCTCTTTATTCGAGCGCTAATGTACTTGAGCCCANTGACACCTAATGTCTGGTAACCCAATAGTGGTTAGGACATGCTCAGGATGTGCATGGAGGATGGGATCAGTTGTTTATGCTAGGGATAGTTAAGCAATAGAGTAGAGTAATCATAAAATTATATAGCCTTTCATTTCCTACACTAGAATAATTAGAATTTAAAGATAAAAAGAAAACTTATAAAAATCATTTGCCTCAATCTCACTTAGCCATCATTTTATAAAATCACAAGTGAGGTTGGGAAGATAACGACTGCTCTAACTGAGGTTTTTCTAACTAGAATTTTGTGTACATAAGTGCTTGCAATCTCCAGAATTCGACCAAGTCACACGTGAACGCTCGTGATTCATATGGTTGGGCGTAGGGGTACCTCACCGCTCATCATTGGTACCATTATCGGGGACTATTAGTCTTACATAAGCTATCTAGTCTTAGCAAGATTGCCATTCACTTCGTTGGAACAGACCTAGCATATTGAAATCTATGCATGCTAGGAAGCTTAGGTAAAAGAGTAAGGCGCACCAATTTATTTCTTGTGTAATATTAAGTATGTCATCTTCTCATAGGCGAGACGGATCCAAGCCACCAGTGCCATAGGAATGTTGGGTGGTATATGCCCATCTAGATGAGTATATACCCAACTTCAGCTTTATCCTGCATTAGGATGAGCATTTGCGATGGCGGAACATGGAGGGCAACATCATATTGCCCCTTGATCGATTGATTCCTGGAATGCTGCTCTAAACTCTTGCCAAATTGGGCATTTAGGACCACAGTGTGGAGTACATAATGGAGGACCATGATTATTGGGACCATTGTCCAAATGAAGCACAACGTGCATGGGGTCGGCAACAAGTAGAATGCCATGAACACATAAAGGGAAGACAGTTCAGTAACCCTTTGTTCTTGTAGGGCCCACACGATGATGAGGAACCTATTTCTCATGGTTTCCATTCTCCCGAACCTCCTCCACTGCATCATATCATCCAATCTATTATACAAAGCAAACAATCAAGTGACCAAGAGTCGCAGGATGATGGGGGATCTCACAAAAGAGATCATGGAAAAGGGAAAGATGGATGTAAAGATCGAGGTTGTCATTAGAATAGAGGAGGGGATCGACATCGTGGTGGTGGTAGTTCTTCTCCCTCTTCTCCATCTTCTCATTCCACTTTTTCTTCACCAAGTTCTGACTCTAATCGTAACTATCGTAGGAAAGATTGGGGTGATGGTGATCGAAAAGATCAACATGATTACAAAGATCGATGTGGATGATGTGAGAAAGGGCATGACCAATCACGTGAGACTCATTGTTAGGAAAGGAGAGGTAGCAAAGATCATCACAAATTTCATGGCCATCAGCGAGACTATGACTTGGATGAACCATTGCTTGCTACTTGGAGCATGCTTAACATAGTAGAGGCAGTTCGAATACCCACCAGGCACTTGAAAGATAGTCGGATCAAGCACCTTGATATGAACAACATCCCCAAATTTGAAAGGGGATATAATTGTGATCTGTAAACTCACTTGCAAGTATTTCATGATGCCTACACCCTGTAGAATGTAGATAATGATTGGCAGAAGCTTAAGTTATTCCCTCAAACACTCATCAAGGAAGCGAAAAGCTAGTACCGGTCTTTGGAGCCAGAATCAATCAAGCGATGGAGTATGATGCTGGAGATTTTTAATGATAAATACCAAACCTACTTTAGACTATCTAATATGAGATGATAGATTCAGGGGTGGAAACAAGGTGTCCATAAACCCTTGGATGTAGCCATGGGAAGATATTACTCATTGTTACACTGATGCCTTGGTCATGGCTACTCTCAGTGAGAACAGCTCCACCATATCATAGATGGGCTCTGTTTTGAAACAAGAAAGACCCTTGGCATTTACGCTCAAGGACGGCTATCTGAGTTAAGGGTCCATCAACTGTAGCACCTAATTAAGCAGGTAGCCAAAGAGGAGGGAGAACTAAGAAAAAGGAAAAGTGTAGAAGAATATAATCAGGACCCTTCCATCTAAAAGAAGGAAGTCTGATTTTGTGAAGATGAGGAGGAATCACCATTGGATGTAGTGGTGAACATAAAGACCTTGCCCATACAAAAATTTTCTTTTGAAATTTTGGCCAAGGTTGAAAAGATGTGGTATTCTTTGGATGAAAAATTCCAAAGTATCCTAAAAATCACAAAAAAATCCAAAGAGTGAAGTAATGATCAAGATCAGCGTAGGAGAAAATAAGTGGAGCTGCCTACCAAAAATGTAAGGACAAAGTTGCTATGGTAGAAAAGGTTGCAGACTTTGACATAGAGGAAAACGATGGATGTAACATATGCTAGTAGGAACATCTTAAGGGATGTTTTCCCATGGCATCACATTTATAGGAGTCTGGGGTGTATGTGTTGAGTCCTTGCTTAGCAAAAAGGAAAACACCCCAAAGATTGCCTTATCCACAAGGAAATCCCAAGCTGTTCCACTAATAATAGGGATATTATCCAAGTGGAGCACCCCTGCAACCTTATGAGCATTACTAGCAATGATAGCATCCACAATCATGGGGGATGCCACCTGCAAGGTAGCAGTAGCCTTAGGGGTAGCCAGATCCTTATGGGTACTATGTTCAGCAACCAATCTCCCCATGGGGCTCTTCTAGTCAAGAACATTTCCAAAATCATTACTATCCCCCGGAATACTTCCGAACCTAGTCTCCATCACCTAGGGGGTAGATCCCACATCTGCACTATCCTCCATCACCTTCTTCTGCCATACCTATCCATCAGCCCTCAACTCAACTACCTTATGTTCCACCTATGCAGAGAGAAATACCACCACAACCACAACAACATAATGCCACAAGGGTTGTTAATTTACAGCTAGCTTCTCAGCTAAGTGGGCCGGAATCAAAACCATGGAAACATCCCTTTTTTCAGCCTAACAACCCAAACATATCCTCACATTCACCTATGGTCAGTGCCTCTGAATCTTCAATTGCCTCTACCATTCAATCCTTCGAGTAGCCTTCAAGCCAAACACCTCCCAAAGTACAAATCATCATGTTAAGACATGCTGTGATGGACTGGATAAAGGTAGGTCATCTTCTTCAGAAATTGATTGATCTAGGGAGTCCTCTCATATACCTCCAAGTGGCAGGAAATAAGCCATGCAAAGCTCTTTTGGATTCGGGGTCAGGTGTCAACTTGATTTCACATGATATGTACAAGAATTAGAACCTGATCCCGTTAAAGGAAAGCAACATTCAACTCAAGCTAGTAGACCAGTCCATTACTGTTCCCTTGGGATTAGTAGAAGATATTGTAACCACCATTTGTGTGTGGTCCTATACTGTTGACTTCCTGATCACCCATGTTCATAATTGCAAAGGGGATTTTTGGATTATAATGGGAAGAGCCTAGGTTAGCATGGTGGATGAATGTTTGGGACTCTGAGATCTTTCCCTTGAAATTTTAAAGAAAAATCCTTTTGGAAAGATTAAGAAGAAGCATGTTTCATGCATCACGTACAGTGACTCTGGATGCAACTGTGTGCAGCAACTTTGATCCATTAAGCAAGCATCCATTCAAGCATGCAGGCAGTGTGTCGTAGAATCATTAATTCAACAATGCTTGTACAAAGTAGCCACTAGCTAGGAAGGCACCCAGTGGCTGACCGCTGATTCTAATAGTAGCACTCTATGCATGGAATCCTACGAGGGCCTTGTATATGCCTATATGGAAAGCATGGACGAACTGGAACAAGTCCATCAACAACTTTCCACTGTTAATGACAATGCTGATTAGGGGAAGTTGCAAATCCCTGAAAGCTTCAAACAGGAGCTCATGGAACTAAAATACTTATTGGCCAATATAGAATATGCATTATTGTAGAATGGGAAGTTGGTAATAATCAATGCTACTCTTGCTTCTAAACAAAAGAAGAGACTACTAAAGATGGTGAATAAATGGTTGGCTGCTTTTGCATGGTCATATCCTGAGTTGATAGAAGTTGATCCTAGGGTATGCCAACATCGAATCTATATTGACCCCTCCATGAAACCATGATGATAGTTGAAAAGACAATTGAATCCAAAACTTAAGCAAATCATCAAAAATGAAATTGAATAATTGTTGAAAGCGGATTCATCTATCCCATTGCAGATAGTGAATGGGTCAGCCCACTCATTATTGTACCAAAGAAGGATGGAAAATGGAGAGTCTGTATAGATTTTTGATTACTAAATATGGTAACTTTTAAGGATCATTTGCCACTTCCATTTGTGGAATAAGTGTTGGATACCATTTTGGGGCATTGTTACTATAGCTTCTTGGATGGTTATAGTGGCTATAACCAAATCCAGATTGTGCTCGAGGACTAGGCCAAGATAAAATTTACAAGTTCCTAGGGGACTTTCACATACAAGAAGATGCCCTTTGGCCCATGCAATGTGCTTGCAACCTTCTAACACCTCGTCCTCAGCATCTTGTAGCAGCAGATTGGCAATGGTGTAGAAGTTTTCATGGACGACTTATCCACCTATGGAGCAACATTCAAGTAAGCCTTGGACCACCTTGAGAAAGTTTTAAAAAGATGTGTGGAAACTAATTTATGGCTCAATTGGCAAAAGAGCCACTTGATGGTCCAAGAGGGCATTATTCTAGGGCATCGAATTTCACAAGCAGGGATAGGTGTGGATCTTGAAAAAATCAAGATTATCCAAAGAATCACTAGTCAACCAGGCACTGTAAAATATGTTCGATCATTCCTTGGACACATTGGTTACTACTGGCACTTCATTAAGAATTTCTTGAAGATCACCAAGTCATTGGTAGAACTAACAAAGAAAGACGCTTCGTTTGTTTGGACTAGGGAATGTGAGTTTGCATTCTTAACACTAAAAAAAACTCATATAGACTCTAATTCTATGAGCACTTGACTAGTCCAAACCATTTCACATCATGATGGATGCATCTAATTATGCATTGGGAGCCATGCTCACACAGTTGGATGACCAGAAACATCCATATTACATCCACTGTGCAAGCCGAAGCATTGTGGGTGCTCAGCTCAATTACACCACCATTGAAAAGGAATTAATGGTGGTGGTGTTCACCTTGGAAAATTTCCAACACTACATGCTCAAATACAAGGTGTTTATGCATATCAACCATAGTTCCATCCGGTTCCTTATGAACAAACCAACGGTGGATCCCCATGTCATACGGTGGCTTGTGATTCTTTAGGAATTTGACCTTACTATGGTGGACAAAAAGGGGACCGAGAATGTGGTTGCTGATCACTTGTCTCGGTTACGAGGGGACAACATAGAGGAGGAGGAGCCACTCTTTGATTAGTTTCTAGATGAACTCCTCTTCACTAGAGCAATTACCAAGGAAGCATCCATAGGATCAACTTGGTTTTGCAACATCCTTACCTATCTTTTGACACAAGAGCTACCAAAGGAGTGGGATCATCAGAAGAAATAATTCTTTCTTCACAAAGCCAAGCACTTCATGGAAATCAATAGACACCTTTACAAGGTGTGTGCAGATGGCTTGGTTTGATGGTGCATCCCTGATGTAGATAAACTACACATCCTCTAACATGCCCATGTGTGCCCTTGTGAGGGCCATTATGTTGGATGACGTACGATCATTAACATCTTGCTCACAAGCTATTACTGGTCTACACTCTTTAGAGATGCTCAATGGTTCATCTGCTCCTGTGAATGATGTCAGAGAGATGGTGGGATGATGGTAAGAATGGAGAGACCTCAACAGTGGATTGAGCCACTAGAACCCTTCGATATTTGGGGCATCAACTTCATGGGCCCCATCATACCCATGTCCAATCCGAAGGCATATATCATTGTTGTAGTAGACTATTGTACAAAGTGGGTAGAGGCAGTAGCCATCACCAACTGTTTCTCAACCATGGCCGCATAGTTTGTCCAACAACAAATCATGAACAAGTTTGGGGTGCCACGTGCACTCATTTTAGATAATGGCACTCACTTCATGGGCACTACTTTTCGTAAACTCATGTAGCGCTTAGGGGTCAAACATAAATTTACAACACCCTATCACCCCCAAGCCAATGGGCAAGCCAAAGTCACCAATAGGGAGATTACAAAGATCCTAACTAGGACTGTTAGCAACTATAGGAGGGATTGGAGCATAAAACTTAACGATGCCCTCTGGGCCTACCACTCAACGTGGAAACTTCCTACAGGCTGCTCTCCTTATGAGTTAGTGTATGGAAAACTACCAAAACTTCCAATTTAGGTAGAACTCTGAACACTATCCACCGCCAATGACTTGGGTCTTGACTTATCCCTAGCACAAAGAGAACGACTCATCAACTTGAATGTGCTAGATGAGAATCAATTAGTAACCCTATCATCAAATGAAGTGCATAAGGCCTATAATAAAAAATTTCATGATCTTAGGATTTGAAAGGTAACATTTCAACATGGAGATAAGGTTCTCTATTGAAACTCCACACATGTACCACAACATACTAAGTTTCAAACATTTTGGGAGGGACCTTATATTATTTCTGAGATCTTTCCATTATGGGTCCTACTTATACACAAACTTGAGGATCCCACAAAAACAAAATTAGTCAATATGCAACAATTAAAATCCTTCCATGAACCCCACCGAACTAGTGTCACTACCTTCTCATCGTGTAGTTAGCCTCGTTCCATTTTCCAGATCCTCTCCTCCCAGCTTAGTCATTGGGGAGATCACCATCCATGCTAAAACCTTTTACTAGCTCCTTAGTTCTTTTTTTTTAATAGTTTTTATTTTACACATTTTTGTTTTACACCATTGTTCATACGTTTTACAATTCTTACCTACTTTTTCTTTCTTTTTTTCTATATGTATATACTTACTTATCTTTCAGTTGCTTTATATTTTTCACTAATAAGTTGTCTTATTGCCATAGAATGCAATTGTGTAGTTGTTGCTCTTTCTGGTGGTTTGCGTATTATGGTTTTCCTATTATATCTAGTTCTTACCTTAGCATTTTTTTTTGTTCTAAAAAGCTAAGTTTTACTTTCTTTTAATGTAACAGGCAGTGAGTCCACATCATCCACCCATCCACACACTCTATGATTTTCCTTGTTTTGGAAACATGCAACCCCTTTTTCATTAAAAACAACTTTAATTAATTTGTGACTTCTGTAGTTTCTAGACATGAGGAGGATCCAACAGTTTGAACAAGGTGTGCCTTCAAGGGAATGCAACATTCTTTATGCTTTTCAGTTCCCCTGTATGTGAGAATGTTCTCATGGACTTCTTTGCATTGCATATCCTTTCATAATAGGAAGTTAAATAGCAATTAGTCCTTGCATGGTGTGGTCCTCATCATTCAAAAGAAAAAAAAAAGAGGAGAAAGAAGGAAGAAAAATATGAGGATTCAAAGCACACCCCTTGGACAAAATAAATGTGAAAATGCATGGGTCTTTGCATGGTGTGGTTCCCATTCAAAAAACAATAAAACAAAAAAACATGGAAATTTAAAGCACACCCCTTAGACCAATTGTAAAGGGCTACAAGCACTACTTATGGGACTTGTTTTGTCCCCTCTAACTAAGGCCCTTTCTCACATCCTATATCTCACCCATTTTGGAATGGTGGTTGTTTTGGAGGAGCATTCTTGTGTCTCAAGGGATGGAGTAATCTTAGAAAGTTGATGTGAAGTCATTGAGCATGGTTAGTTTTGGTCTGGATTGAGGATGGATCCTACCAGGTCACTTAATCACACACTTCACAAGGGACTTCATGTGACCACAATTAGGAATTCCATTTCACAGCCTCTTCTCTTCATCAATTACTCTCTGTTACTCACTTCACTACCAGTTTTATGTTTTTATCATCTATCTTGGTTTGCTGGAACTTGTAAATCCTTTAGCTAGTTCTCATGGACATGAGTATTAACTTCTAGTGGCCGTTAATTAACTATGGAGCCCACAGACTCCTATGTTGACAATGTGTAAGGGCAAACAAGGCTAAAGCCTGGTATGTGGAGGATCCACTTGCATATCCTTTGGTTCTATTTGTTAATCTCCTACCCCTTGATATAGTTAGTCAATCATCTCTATACTACCCATCATGAGGTTCGTCATCCACCAAGTTCCATATTATAACATTCTCCTAAATTTGACTCTTCTTTTGATCACAATATTTCTTCCTCTTTGTCTCATATTGTTATATGATCTTTGGGTTCTTGAATCACTCCAATTTTGTGCTACAATTTGTAGATTTTGGATCTTAATTCATTGGTCAACATAGGTCAACTTAGTTGAATGACTGCATTAACTAGGCCCTATATACACATCCACCTGCGTTTACACGACCAGATCAACACAGCTGAAAAATAGTATATATACCCACGTTGTGCCTTTGAAGTTTGTCCATATTTTCATAACACTAGGGGAGTTTTTTCTTTTTTCCTATGTCTAGTCTTCTTTTTAAGCACGTACCTTTCCTACTACATGTCCCAATCTAACCATTCTCTCACCCATTTTCTATAGGAGGTATGCTCTACATCGTNCTTAACACCTCTTAGGGGTTAAATAAAAATAATTATTAATTTTAATTCATCATATTTTATTATTTTTTTAATCCATCAACTACACTCTGGGGAACCAAACAGGATGCACGTGCCATTATCATAGCTTGCCCAAAATGAGAAGGTGTATCATTGCCATTCTGAGCAACTTACACACATTTTAATTCATGGTTATGCTGTGATTGTAGATGGCACCTAAACCGAGGCATCCAAGGGAAGAAGGATCACCACAATCGAGGGACAAGCAACCTAGAACTAGAAGAGGATGGGACACACAACCTCAAGAGCACACGGAGGGCTCACATGCAATTGGCCCTCTCCGAGAAGAACCTAACATGAAATCTATTCGTTAGATTCCTGAAGAGGACATTCCTAATGAACAATCACGAGGCGACGAGACTCCAGCAATAGTGCCACGGCTTGAGGTCACCCTGACCCAGGCCTATATTGACGCTATGAAGTTGAGGGAGTTGCAACGAATGGTCCTTCAAGAATTAAACTTTAGACTATTTCTAGAAAATGCATCAGAAGAAGTTAGAACCCAATTGTAAAGTTCTCCTATGTGGCCAATCACCATGTCTAGCGGTGAATGGTATCTAGGGGAAACTTACCTCTTCTAGATGAATTGATAGTCGAGGTCTAGAGTAAGAATTAAGGACATCCATCTATCCTACTTTGTAGAGGAAATCGTGCAAGCTCTTGGGTTGCTTGGGATTGGGGTTGATGTGGTAGAGATTTCAAAACAAGCAGATGCCAAGGTGAAAGGGGAGTGGATCAAGCAATGCTATGGGGTAGACCGTAAGGAGTTCTGCACATTAACCACCACAAAGACGGTTTGTTCAAAAATTGCATCTTACCACTTAAATCCAATAGTTAGACCCAACAAGATCACTACCTTCTCTACTCGTGCATGTGCTGATCTAAGCGGAAAATTTTCCATCAACCTTCCATAGTTGCTTTTTCTTGAAATTGAGAAAAGATTTGTTGAAAATGAACATGGAAGGTGAGTTTGCCCTTTTCCTGCCTAATCAGAAAATTGTGCAAATGGGTAGGGATAGCATGTTATGACAATGATACCCTTTGTCATCCCCCAATTACCTCATAGTGTGAGATGATGAAGGACAAAACTCCTGCCACAACACAAATAAGGGAGGAGCAGCAACCACCTCCACCACCTGCACAAGCAATAAAGTCAAACTTGCATACAATTGTAGAGCACATATGTGAGATATGACAATCTCTCTTAAGCCAATAGGAGCAACTAGTAGGAACTGGCAGTGGAGAAGACCCTTTAGTGTACCGCCCTATAATGAGCCATCTTGAACAAGTGGCTTGATCTGTAAGTCTGCTAGAGAGAGTAGGATCAATGTTTTATGCTGCATGAATACAAGTGCCTACAAGAATAAACCCCAGTGTTCGAGAAGTAATGGTGTCCACCCAACAACTATTTCCTAAAATTTCAAGAAATGCTGCTACTTTCTTAGTGCGCTTGGAGGATTTAGAGGGGGTGACTGTCTTGGTAATGCAACACCATGGACAAGAAGTTGCAGTAGAAGTGATTGCTGATACAATTGCTACAGCTCTCAATGCACCTACGGTGCCTATACCAGATGTACATGGACTTGGAGATGCGTAGATGTCCATAGGAACTTAGCATAGCAGAATCAATGTAGCCCAACATGAAGAATTATTGGACCAACTAGTGGAAATCAAGCAACTACTTCCAGATGTCTTTGATCTTTTAGACAATATCACTGCAACCCAGTCAAAGTTGCTCTTAGCAAAGGGTAAGTGCCTCATCTTAGAGGGGCAACTTGAAGCAACCTAGGTGCAAATTATCAATGCTTAGTTATGGAAGTTTCTCAACTAAGGATCCAACTTGCTAATTCGGCTCTCCTCAACCACGAACTCACCAGGGATGAAGCTTTTCAATAGCTTCAAACCAAACTTCAAACATTTGAAAATGAGCAAGAGTCAATGATCCTTGACAAGTCCTTAATAGATGCTCATTCTTATCATCTAAACAAGGACTTGGTAGAGGTTCACTAGAAGAATGTCAGGTTGATTGCAAAAGTTTATCGTGCAATTTTGGTGTTGAAAATCACACATGAAAGATTTTATCCATCAACAGCAAGAGGAGCTAGCTAGGGTAAACACTGATGTAAGGAGATTGGCTGCTAAAAATTGTAATCTATCCATGGAGGAAGTATGAGCCTTACGATAGAAATTAGATATTGAAATTGCCACTTGGAAAAATGAGGCCCTTAAGTTTGAACAAGTAAAAAATCACTATAGGGACCAAGTGAGGTTGCTAAAAAATTAATGAAAAATAAATCCAAGTCACAATGACTAAGATAAATTAAACACTCCAATAGCTTAGGGAAGAAGGTGAGGTGCGACAACCCATCTTCTATGGATTAAATGCCTACAACCAAGCTAAGATCTATCTTAAAGAGCTGTAGATTGAAGAGATGATAGAATATATGAAATTAGCCAATCTCTATTATGAAAACCTAACTATGATGATAGCTAGAAGGCCATAGTCAGACCTTGAGAAGCAAGTGGCCACCTCATATTCTTTATATAAGGGTGAGTTCAAAGCGCATACAGAGATAAAGCAAAAGTTAGAAACAACAAATGTAGAACTCAAAGTTCTTCGCACTCATTTTGAAGGACAACACTTTGTTGCAGAGAACTTTGCCCAACGAATGAATGACTACCAGTAACTGCAGACATCATTTTGAGCATTTGATAGCGAACAAAAATAGTTTGTTGCTTGGTTTGTAAATTTGAAGGAACTTTTTCTTGCACTTCCATGTCCTTGGGATGTTCCTTTTTGGACATACATTGGCGAAGCCGCTTGGACTGTGAACGATCCCAAAAGTAAAGAAGATAAGATGAGGGAATTTCTGGAGGCTTTTTTATTACCTTTAGAAGTTGTAGCAGCCATAAGACAACTATCATCAACACCTCAACTACCACGTGCACCAAAAGTTGGTGAAGGCCCGTCAGAACCACTACCACGAGGAACTGTGTGACCTTCTTTAGCAACTTTAACATTCCAGCAAGGTTGAGAATCCATTGTTGCCAGGGTGTTCAATTTTATTGTCTATGAGCACCACAATTTTGTAATTATGTTTCTGTACACTCAAGCACTTGGTGTGTTGATAGAGTCAATGTGTATATAGATGTGTTTTGTCATGTGTTTTGTTAATAAATTCATACCTTCCAAGTTGTAATAAACTCGAGGATGAGTTTTCACTCAGTCATGGTGGTATGATGAACTGTTCAATTGATGCATTGACTGGGCCATGTTAACTAAGCCTCGTTGATGTGACCACGTTGATGTGACCCTGTCAACACATTCGTCCATGCATTAACGCAACCACGTTAACATAGAGTCTGTTTTCCACTATAAATATGCATGCACCTGCAGCATTTATGACATCTTTGGATATAGTGGTAGCAGAGCTCTTGCATTTTGTTTCCATGAAAGATAGAATATTTTCTAAGTGCCCGAAATAGGAGTTTGAAGAGTGTACATCTCTTTATTCAAGCGCTAATGTACTTGAGCCCATTAGCGTGACTGGCAATAAAGATGAGCTTTTTGAACATTCCTTGCAGCATTTGGATTAAACTACTTAAGCATTAAAATATTTTAATAATTTTAAAGCTTTTATTATTATCACTTTATAGTTACAGTCCTTTTCATAGTTTATGAGAACCATAAGCACAACCATCTCAAACATATATCTGACACTTGGCAACCCAGTGACGCCTAACGTTTGGTAACCCAGTAGTGGTTAGGACATGCTCAAGATGTGCATGGAGGATGGGATTAGTTGTTTATGTTAGGGATAGTTAAGCGATAAAGTAGAGTAATCATAAAATTATATAGCCTTTCATTTCCTACACTAGAAGAATTAGACTTTAAAGATAAAAAGAAAACTTATAAAAATCATTTGTTTCAGTCTCACTCAACCATCATTTTAGAATATCACAAGTGAGGTTGGGAAGATAATGACTACTCTAACTAAGGTTTTTTTGACTAGAATTCTATGTATGTAAGTGCTTGCAGTCTCCGAAATTCAACCGGGTCTTGCGTGAATGCTCGTGATTCATATGGTTGGGTGTAGGGGTACCTCACTGCTCATCAGTAAAGGAGGGATCTTGAACTATAGTAATTCATCTCTTCATTTATCCCCACCCTCCTATTCTTATTGACCTATTTCATTGAGTTTTGAATCAATGATATTAGAAAATGGCATACTTTCTCCCTCTCCTTTGTTTTCCTCTAATGAAAATAAGTCATGCAAGAATTTTTTTCCTTCTAACTTATACCTTTATTTTAACCTTTGGGGATTGAAGATAGACCAAAATTTAGCCTTTTCACTTCATTTTTCAATGCTCTTCTATCTCGATTAGCTTCTAAATTCAAAAATAAGCTAAGTGTTAGCATCACATCATTCTCTAATAATGTCAAAAATAGAAACTATGTTGCATCATTAACACTTACCACAAAGATTATAAAGAATAACAAATACTTACTTATTCATACCTTAAATTGCTCATGGGAGATTCTCACTTTTGAAGTCTTAGAGGATATTTCTCCTTAGAAAGAGGTTTTCTCTTTCTTGATGCTTGTCCCTTCTCAATAATTCTAGAGGTGCTCTTTAAAATTTCCTCTTTTTCTAAATCTCTATCTTCTTTTATTTTCTTCTAAGGTTCCTCAATGTTGTTAAACACAGAGGATCATACCTCTTCCCTAGTCTTTGATGCTAATATCAAAGAAACATCACTTCTAATGCTATAAGTTGACATTAGACTTCCTAAGAATTTACATAGTGGAGGTTTGATGTTTACTTTTGAAGTAATGTTCAACTACTTCTCTCCTCCATGGGAAAATAATATTTCCATTCTATTTATTAGCTCATACTAAAATCCAAAATTGAGTTGCTTGCTCCCTTTCTTCCTTTTTACCTTTTGGTCCTCTTAGGATAGCTTCTCCATTTCTTCCACTATCATTTAATAAATTACTTCCTTGGATCATTGTCATATATAGCCCATACAACAGCCTAGGATCTAGCTCCCATTTCTATCCTATCCTATAGGAGAAGAGTCTTTCAATGAATAAAGGAAATAACTTTTTAAAATTCTCATTACTTTATTGACATTAATGATGATCCTCTTATCTAAACCAATCCATTCTTTTACAATTAATAGTTTTTTTAAATCCAACTTTGAATTATCAATATTTATTCCTTGCTCTAGGAATCCAAACCAATACCTTAGTGTAGTTGGATCTCAAATGATAATCACTTGCTTCTGGTGTACACATATGAAAAAAACTACTTTAGCTACAAAACAACCTTTTATTAAACCTACACACTTTGTTGCACTAGGGTAGGGATTCTTTAATTCTAAAGAACATAAAATTTCTACCCTATCAAACTTTCCAAAATATCTTGCATCTTCTTTCTTGAAAAGTCACTTTTGGGTGCTTTCTGTGTTACTAGCATATCTCATCTCATATTCTTCTGCCACTTCTATGACATAAATAAACTTGACATAACTTATGCTTATTTGAGCTATGAGTAAGCATAAACCATTGTCAACTAATTCTATCTTCTAACTTCTAAAAATAATAAAAATACATAAATTTTGATCAATTTTTACTTACCCTTTAGCCTCAAGATGATTCTTGACCCTTTTGGCCACTCTACATTTTTTTCATGGACTTCATTCTATCATGGATGATGCCACCTTTGATTTTTGTACTTGTTTCAAAACTTGTGTAGGCTTAACTCTTTTTACTATGTATCAAAATGTAACATAATCGAAGGTTTCCAATTTTAATGGTGGGAGAGATCTCACAATAAGTTCTATAAGAATGTTAGATAATCAAGAGTCTACATGTCCTAATCATTTAATCTACATATAATAAATCTTCAAGATTAGTTTCTTTTAGGTAATAAAAAGATAACTTTCTTTTAACTTTCAAGCTTCTAACTTGTCTTTCAACAAAAATCCAAGAGCCTGGTGGGTTAGCCATTTCCCTAGAAATTTGGATTTTCAATAGCAATATGCTATTGACACTAAATTATTGATATTTTTCTCTCTCACATCTTGTGCAAGAATTTCCTATACATTAGGACATCCTTGGACAACTCCTTGATATCTGATCATAGCTTATAGATTATTTCTATGAGCTTAGGAGGAAATTTACGAAGGATTGTCTCTAGAGCCTAGAGAATTATTTATTCACCCAGCTTGGTCCAAATTACCATGTGGAAGTGGATGATGAAGAACTTAAAAAATTCTATAGCTTTCTTCCTTGCCCATAGTTTAGATGGCACCAACATGTTGTCTTCCAAAAGGAACTTTCTTATAATTAGTGTTGACTTTCTCCACTTGTTCTCTTAGATGCTTCTTTTATTTGTGAGAAAGAAGTGCATAAGCTCAGACACAAGGAGCCTAGGTGCTATGACATCACTAAAATGAAAAAAATATTTTTTTTATGTTAGAAGCATAGTCTCAAATCAAGATGCAAACTAAAATGACAAAACATCCTCAAATCACATTGATCTCATGTTGAAACTACCTTGAGCTTTCTACATGATATGTCATCTTCTAGCTCATGAATTTGACATTGTAGGTTATGTAGGTTGAGAACATAACTTTAACATAGGGCAACAATTTTTTACTTAGGACTTAGGTGTTTGGAAAAAAAAAATCTATGTCAAAGCCTTTCCCTTTTCTATGTATTATAGTTTTTACATTTCACATTGATATAAATTGATGCGAAACATCAAAATTAAAATAAGAAATTTGATGAAAACATCTATCCCAACTCTAACATTTTACATCAATTTCTTTGATGTTGTAACACCCCACCCTAGCTAGGGTAGGGTGATGCCTATGATCAAGTAATCATAGAACAGAAGCATGATAACTAAAACCAATGATGTGTAGAATACATTATATTAAGGTCAAAAAATACATAAATTTCCAACCACATCAAAAATTCAACATACATATCACTTTATAAAAATGCATGTTGCTACATAAAGCACACTATGAAAAACTCTACTAAATTACAAAAACACATAAACATCATCCTCATATATATACAATGATATCTAGTCCATACTACTGTACATGAACATATACATTAACCAAGCGCTAAAGATTTTCCATCCTCTACTCTCCCTCTCTATGCTTGTTTAGGCTCATACACATTTCACCTATAATTAAATTAATTCAATACAAAATTGAGTGGGAAGCCTTTACACTTCCCTTGCTCGATGGTTGACAAGTGCTGCACTAGAGGAGAGGAGTGGGGTACAAGGCAACTTACAACAACTATTAGTCTTACACATGCTCAAAACAACACACACCATAGCATCCATAATGCTAATCTACTATTATAAAATCATAGATAAAGCCACGGTCCGACACCATCTATCATTCCCATATCATCATACACAGGATCCACACAATCATAATCCAATCAGAATACATATCATCATCAATGTAACTCGCAAACCAATACTATCATATACATAGACCATGTGGTTACTAGCATATTTTCACTTAGTTTAGCATGTGAAACATTGCCATGAGTACTCATAATAGCCATTGGCTACAAGTATTTTATTAGTCTTTATTTATCTAACCAGTGCTAAGGTTCATCAATGTGTGACCTGCAATCACTAGCCTTCTGGAGGACTGGCACTAGGGATGAACACACCTATGCCATGTACCAACCGTAGGGATGAACACACCTATGCTCTCCCACTTTCAAGATGAGGCCTGAGATAGGAGCCTCATCGGTGCATCACTATGGGGGTCAATCCATATTACCTCTAGGGTGCCTCATCACCAACTAATCCACACCCTCATGCTAGCGCCACTTGCCAATGACCCTCACAAGCATGTACACATTCTAGCTAGCTTAAGCCAACATGTGTCATAGCATAACACACCCAACCAAACATAACCATACATCCCATATATATGTATAAACAATTTGTAACCAAAATCATACAATTTTAGGAAATGTGCAAAATAACATGCCTAAGCTGCTTTGAGCTCTCCTACCCACATGCCCCCATTGCATGATCATATATACTAATCTAACACAAAAGTACAGGGAAAAGGTAAAGATAGCCCACCAATTACAATTGTTCGGCAAAATGGTTGAAATAAGTAGAAAATCCTCAAAAATTTGGTAGGACTCCATTTTGCTCCCAACAGGTTCTGCACCTACATAGATATGACCATAGCAATCCAAAATCTAGATTTAAAGTAAGTAAAAACCATCTAGAAAGCTCAAAATTCAGAAAAATGTGGCATAAAAGAAGAGAGAAGAAAGAAAAACAAAAGAAAATAAGATCATGTGCATTTTTCTTTATGCAAAAACAAAAGAAATAGAAAAACTAGATTTTTTTGGGTGGTGGAGAAAAGAAATAAAAAAAATAAGGAGAAAATAACACTATGGTGTTAAGCATATGTTTAAAATAATATACATACATCCTTTGTTTTTCTTCCTTCACGCACTTCACATGCAAACAGATGTTACTCTTACTTTTTGATTTTTAACTTTATTTTATTGTATTTTTTATGTCATTTTGATAAGCCAATATATTTTTCTCCTCTGCAACTAATGCGGTAAAATTTAATAATGTATAATAAACACATGGGGACTTCAAATCAAAATCTATTTGAACCTATGAGATCCTTATCATACGCACTACACATTCACATGCCAAAATCATACTCAAACATCATGAAACATAGTGCTATAATAAAAATGCCTAAATATCAAAATTGCACATAAAGCATAAAGACATACCAGATTGGTGTTCTTGTACCCCAATCAAACATCCCCACCAACAATATCACCTGTCTAACACATCACACAAGGCTAGTGTACATAATCACATTAGTTAAGCATGTAAAGAGATCATAATAGTAACATAAAGATGAAGCCTCATAACATATAAAATACATTAACTTGTCCCCAATAACCCATCGGGACTCCACATGTAATGGCTAAATCATAAGCATATGGACATACCTACTATCTTTGGATGGGATGTAACACTCTCCCCTCCTTGAGAATCTTCCTTCTAGAAGATCCTAGGATGAGCTACACGCATCTTAGTTTCCACCTCCCAAGTGGGCTCTAAAGTTCCATGTCTACTTCATAAAATCTTGACCATAGGTATAACTTTATTGCATAGCTATTGCAACATATAATCAACAATCTCTACTGGTTGCTCAACATAACTAACATCAGGCTAAAGTTATATCCCTGAATGGTTAATAACATGATGTTCATTAGACACATAATTTCATAGCATAGATACATTAAATACATCATGGACATGTGCCAAATGAGAAGGTAATGCTATCTAATAGGCCACTTTCCCAATTCACTGTAACACTTGAAATGGACCAATGTATCTAGGAGTCAATTTTCCTTTTCAGCCAAATCAAGTAAGGCCTGTCAAAGGAGAGACAGGAAGAAATACATGGTCTTTGACTTCAAACTCTAGTCACCTTTGATGCCAATTGACATATGCTACTTGCCTATCCTGTGTAGCTTTCAATCTATCTTGGATCTCTTGAATCTGCTCTATAGTTTGCCTTACCAAATTTTTGCTCACCTGTTGATGATCTTCCATGGTATTCCAACATAAAGGTGTTCTACATGGCCTACCATATAAAATCTCATACGGTGCTACCTGCAAACTCTCCTAATAACTATTATTATAAGCAAATTTAGCTCATGGTAGCATCTGATCCCAACCTTCTCTATACTGCAAAGCATAGTCTCTCAACATGTCTTCTAGAATTTGATTCACTTACTTAGTTTGACCATTAGTTTGTGGATGATATGCTAAACTTATATTTAGCTTTGTACCCATCTCCTTCTAAAATGCCTACCAAAAATGTGACATGAATCAAGCATCTCTATCTCTAATAATCCATCATGGCACACAATGCAATTTCACTATCTCTTCAAGAAAGATATGTGCAGTTTCTAGTGCACTTACTGATGATCGTGTGGCAAGGAAATGGAGTAGAATTTATCAACAAATCAACAACTACTAAGATAGCATCACGACCATTACATGCTTGTAGAAAACCAACAATGAAATCCATACCAATGGCATCCCACTTTCATTAAGGAATATCATGGAAATGCAAATATCCCCCTAGGTCTTTGATGCTCTATCTTCACTTGTTGGCAAATTAAACAACAAGATACATACTCTCCTACATTCCTCTTCATGCCAGGCCACCAATACATCCATCGTAAGCTTTGGTACATTTTTTGACTTCCTAGATGCATTTGGTATTTGTTTATGTGGGCCTCATCCATCAAATGAATTTGTAGAGATTTTGGAACACATATTTGACCATCCCTCAGTAATACTCCATGACTATCTATAGAGAGTGGTCCATCAAAGGTAATCTGTTGTCTTAATGCTTGACACTAGGGATCATGGCGTTGTTGATCTTGTATCTACTCTTGCAAATCTAATTGGATTATTAAGTTATTAAGCTTACTCACCATCATAATTAATGCATTTGCTACTTTGTTGATCTTGCTAGGCCTGTATTTAATACTAAAATCAAAAACAATAAGCAACTCGACCCATCTACGTTGTCGCAAGTTTAACTATGACTAACTCATAAGATATTGTAGGCTCTTATGGTCAGTCCAAATAGTCACATGATTCCCATGTAGGTAATGTTGCCAAATCTTCAAGGAGAAGATCACAACACCCAACTCTAGATCATGCACAAGATACCTAGTTTCATGTGGCCTCAATTGATGATATGCATAAGCCACAACCTATCCATCCTACATGAACACATAACCAAATACATCCCTTGAAGCATCAGTACTAACATCATATGGATGTCCTAGTGTAGGAGATATTAGCACTGGAGTAGTCATCAATCTATGCTTTTAACTCTTCAAATGAAGCTTGACAAGCTAGCCCCCAAGTAAAGTTAGTCTCCTTTCTCAACAATCAAGTTAAAAGAGATGCTATGTGAAACAAATGTTTCACAAACCTCCAGTAATATCCTACTAATCCCAAGAAGCATCATACATCCATAACTAATTGTGGCCTTGGCCGATCATGAACAACTGCAATCTTTATAGGATCCATAGAGATACTAGCTCCTAACACCGCATGTCCTAAGAACTAAATCTTTGATTGTAAAAATGAATACTTGGATGGTTGAGCATATAGTTGGTAGTCCCTTAAAGTTTGTAAAACCATTCACAAGTGCTCTGCATGCAATTGCTCATCAAGAGAATGTTATAAGATATCATATATGAACACAATCACAAATTGATTTAGGAAGGGCCACATCACATTGGTCATGAGGTGCATGAAAATGGTTGGTGCGTTTGTCAACCTAAAGGGTAGCACCAAAAACTCATAATGGCCATACCATGTTTTGAATGTTGTCTTTGACACATCTTGTTCACGAACCTACACTTGATGATACCCAAACTTGAGATCAATCTTTGAGAATACATGAGCTCCCCGAAGTTGATCCAACAAGTCATCAATGCATGGTAGAGGATATTGAGTTTTCACAGTCACTTGGTTGAGTTGCCTATAATCTATGTATAACCACAAACCCCCATATTTTTAACAAATAGCATTGGTGCATCCCATGGTGATAGACTAGATCAAATAAGGCCTTTATCCAAGAATTCTTATAGCTAAATCTTTAGCTTTGCTAGCTTTATGGGAGACATCCTATGTGGAGCATTTGAAATAGGATCCATACCATGTTTAAGTTCAATCTCAAACTCAATCTCTTACCTCAGTGGAAAACTTGATAATTTTGACTAGAATACATTAGAGAATTCATGAACCATAGGAATTTTCTCTATCTCCATGAGATCTAGTTTATAGATTGTAGCCACAAAGCATTCATGCCCTTTTTGAAGCATCCTACAATACATCCAAGAGGTGATCAAATCTAGGTGCATAATCCTTGAACAAGTTTGTACCCCAATCAGAGCACCATCAACTAATTATAGTCATAGGAGCTTTTGCTGATAGTCCAAACTAGCATTGAACTGCAAAAACCAATCCATCCCCAATATTACATCATATACCCCAAGATCCATAACATGTAAATCATTAACCCATTATACATCTTCTAACTCTATTAGTGCATTCCTACACACCTGATCAAATTGAGTTTCATGACCCCTAGTAGAAGATACTATCAACCTAGAAGAAAGAGAATAACATACAAGAGCTACATAATGTGCAACCCTAGGATCTATGAAAGAATGGCTAGCACCTAGATCAAATGACATCAACATAGCAAAGCCCAAAATTGTACCTTTCGTCTCCATCATTGTGTTCAACTACACGTCCAAAGGCTAGTTTGTTAAGACATACACCTATCCTTGAGTCCTTTGGTCCCCTCCTCTAGGTTGAGTGACTAATTCTCCATGTTCACTCAAAAATGGAGGTTGTTGTCCTTAGCCTTTGCCTCCTCCACTACTACCTGCCTACTTTGGGCACTCCCAAGTTTGATGCCCTAGCTACCCACATGGAAAATAATTCTAGAAATCCCTTTGCAATTGACTAAGCTATCCACATCTATAATAAACGATAGCTCCACACCCAACTCCAATAGTAGGATCATGAGTGGGTGTTGGACACTCTCCTCCATGGCCACAAGCTTGCTTAGAAGGGCCAAGCCTCTCTCCAGATGTCAATCCTCTCTTTTGCCCCTATTGCCTCTCTCTACGCATTGTATCTTCCTGCTGACTCCTCTCTAAATCCATGGCTATTGCTCTAGCTTCATCATAGGAAGTCAATCTAAGAGGTAATAGGTGATTCTTCAAAGATGGTCTCAAACCTTAAACAAACATGTTCGCCTGTGCTTGAGCATCTATTTGCATCTAGGGTACATAACTACTTAGCTTAGAGAAATGAGCATCATACTCTGCCACAAACTAGCTACCTTGATACAAATGGTAGAACTCATCCTCCTTGGCCTATGCATATTGGGTAGACACATAAAGACCTCTGAAAGATGCTAGAAAATCATCCCATGCCACCTCTTGACTAGTCCATCCCTTAGCTTGCTATGTAGTTGTCCACCAACACCAGGTAGTACTAACTAACTAATAAACTACCAAGCAAGTCTGCTAAACCATTGAACAATCCATCAAATAAAAAGCCTTTTGGAATTCCTCCAACCATTCTATAGTCATAGTGGTATCCATAGTGCCATCAAATTTAGGAGGTCCTAATTTCTAGAACTACTCCACTAGTTCCCTATTGATAAGATGCCTGTTTGATTCTCCTAAGCATCAACTACCACTACCACTTTCCACTTCCCTGATCATGGGAATGTGAGCATCACTAGCTGCAACATGCTACTGTAGGATCTATAATAATTATTGTATAAGCTCTAGTTGCCTATTTGCAGGACCACTACTAGATGTTTGAGGAGGCTACTCTTGTCCATCATTAGGCCCTTCTGGTCTACGAGCCCCACCAACATCATGACCATGCCTACTATACATCATTGTAACCTGAAATCATAAACGGATGAGTACCCAAACCATCATACAACATCAAAGTAAACTAGCTTCAATACCATAATGTAACACCCCACCTAGCTAGGACAGGGTGATGTCTATGATCAAGTAATTGTAGAACAAAAGCATGATAACTATAACCAATGATGTGTTGAAAACATTATATTAAGGCAAGTCAAGTGGTATAGAAATTTTTTACCACACCAAAAACTCAACATACATATCACTTTATAAAAATTCATGTCACTACATAAAGCACACTATGCACTACTTTGCTAAATTATAAAAACACATATGCATCATCCTCATATATATACAATAAAATCTAGTCCACACTATTGTACATGAACACATACATTAACCAATAATTAAAGATTTTCCCTCCTCCACTCTCCCTCTCCATGCTTTTCTAGGATCCTACACCTTTTACCTATAATTAAGTTAGTACACAACTGAGTGGGAAGCCTTTACACTTCCCCTACTCGATGGTCAACAAGTGCTACACTAGAGGAGAGGAGTGGGGTACAAGGAAACCTGCAACAACTATTAGTCTTACACATGCTCAAAACAACACACACCATAGCACCCATAATGCTAATATACTATTATACAATCATAAATAAAGACACAGTTTGACACCATCTATCATGCCCATATCATCATACATAGGATCCACACAATCATATCTAATCAGAATACATATCATCATCAATGTGACTCGTAAACTGATACTATCATATACATAGCCCATATGGTTACTAGCATATCTGTGCTTAGTGTAAAATGTGAAATGTTCTCATGAGTACTCATATCAACCATTTCCTATAGGTCTTTTATTTATCCAACTGGTGCTAGGGTTTATCAACTTGTGACCTGCAATCACTAGCCTTTTGGAGGATTGGCGATAGGGATGAACACACCCATGCCATGTACTAACTATAGGGATGAACACACGAATGCTTTCCCACTCTTAGGATGAGGCCTAAGATAGGAGCCTCACTGATGCATCACATTAGGGATTAATCCATACTACCTCCAGGGTGCCTCATCACTAACCGATCCACACCCTCATGCTAGCATCGTCCACCAACAACCATCACAAGTGTTGTTGTGAAAACATGTATACATTCTAGCTAGCTTAAGCCAACACATGTCATAAGCACAACACACCTAAACAAACATAACCACGCATATCCATACCTAACAGTTACAATCATTCCATAAAAACAATACCGTGATTCAACAAAATATCATGAAGACTTCGATATGAAAAAACACTGCCATATTTCTCAATGGCATGTATTTCCAAATAAATGACCACTAGAATACCCTTCAAAATGATATATACCTAAAGAGAAAACTAAGCCCATGATTAGAGAGTACTTTTCAAAATGATCCCAATGATACTAATTTTACCTAAATTAGACTCCTCGAAGAAAAGTTATGCATGTTTAAAGTTTGATTAATAAACTAATATTTAAATAATATTTAATTACTACCCTAAAGGATTGGAACTGCCAAAGATGCTCACATCCCAATGGGCCCCGAAAATATAATATTCCTATCATACCAATTTCATCAACATCATATATCATATTCCACAAGACCACATCCTACCATACATCCCATATATATTAATAAACAATTCATAACTGAAATCATAAAATTTTAAGAAATATACAAAATAACATGCCTAAGCTCAAACTTTGAGCTATCCACCCCACATGCCCCCATTGCATGATCATATACACTATTCTAGCACAAAAATATAGGGAAAGGTAAAGATAGTTCACCAATTACAATGGTTGGGCAGAAATGCTGAAACAAGTAGAAAATCCTCAAAAATTTGATAGGACTCTATTTCAGTCCCAACAAGTTCTACACCTATGTAGATATGACCACAACAATCCTAAATCTAGGTTCAGAGTAAGCAAAAACCATCCAAAAAGCTCAAAATTCAAAAAAATGTGGCATAAAAGAAGAGAGTAGAAAGAAAAATAGAAGAAAACAGGCTCCTATGCATTTGTATTTATGCAAAAATAAAAGAAACAGACAAAGTGGATTTTTTTGGGTGGTGGTGCAAAAGGGTGATGGAGAAAAGAAAGAAAAAAAATAAGGAGAAAACAACACTATGGTGTTAAGCATATGTTTAAGTAATATACATACATCCTTTGTTTTTCTTCCTTCACACACATCACGTGCAAATGAATGTTACTTTTACTTTTTGATTTTTAACTTTATCTTATTGTATTTTTTTATATGTCATTTTCATAAGCCAATATCTTTTTCTCCTCCACAACTAATATGGTAAATTTTAATCATGTGTAACAAACACATCGGAACTCCAAATCAAAATCTGTTTGAACCTATGAGATCCTTGTCATATACACTACACATTCACATGTCAAAATCATACTCAAACATCACACAACATAGTGCTATAATAAAAATTATTAAATACTGAAATTGCACAAAAAGCATAAAGACATACTGGATAGGTGTTCTTGTATCCCAATCCAACACCCCCACTAGCAATATCACCTATCTAACACATCATATAGGGCTAGTGTACATAATCACGTTAGCTAATCATGTAAAGAGATCATAATCGTAACATAAAGATGAAGCCTCATAACATATAAAATACATTAACTCATCCTCAATAACCCACTAGGACTCCACATGTAATGGCTAAATCATAAGCGTATGACCATACCTATTGTCTCTGGATGGGATGTAACATATGTAGAGCATCACCCTATTTGATAATAATGTCTCATCCCCATGTTAAAATTCATGACATTTCATGTTTAAGAACACTTTTAACATGGGATGTTGTATTATTTTATCTTCCCCAATACTTAGACACTTGGCAAAATTGCTCTTACATTGAAACCTCATGTCATGTTCATTCTGCATCGTGTTCTTTATTGTTACTTAGATCAAGTTCTACATTCTTGTGACAAGTTTAACCTATGTATTAATCATAAAAAATGCATTTATGGGGTTCTTACAAGTAAGATGTTGGGCTACCTTATTTCTTAATATGATATAGCTATTGATCTTGATAAGGTTAAGATCATTTTGGATGTTGCATTACCTAAAAACATTCAATATATATATATATTATAGTTCATCTTCATTCAATTTACTACTTCATTTTCAACCTCACTGATTGCCTTCATCCTTTAATTGATTTGCTTTGTAAATATACTTCTTTCATTTTAGACTAGGAGTTCTAGAAGACCTTTGATTCTATCGAAGAAGTATTCACACTTCCTATTCTTCATCCTTCATAATTTAATCAACCTTTCTACTTCTGCCTTTCTAAATCTAATTATCTCATATCTGCCATGCTCTCTTAAATATGAGAAGATAGAGTTGATATTTTTGTATACTATATATCTCATCCTTTCTTAGACTATGAGACTAAATACTTGGACATTAAAAAGTCTTACCTAAGTCTTATCTTCTTCCTAAAAAACTAGAGATATTATCTTCTCAATGCTAAGGTTTTTATGCTTACAAAGATAATATCTTTAAAGTCATTGTTAACAACCCTTTTGACAATCATCGCTTAGCTCATTGAAAAATTCTTTTTCATTGAGTTTGATCTTTTTTTTCTATCTTAACACTTAATCAAAGGTTAAGCTATGGATAATATCATAGTTTTCTCTGAAACAACCAACATTATTCACATCTTACATGTTGATGCTAAGGATTTGGATGCTATTCTTTACTTCACTGGAGCACACACATCCTTCAGATCTAGTGCATATTGTGTCCTTATCCTTTCTACAAAATAGGTTCTCTATCAGGATTACAAGCTTGATTTATCTTGTATAAATAACATAGCTGAATATGAGGTTCTAATACAAGGTCTATTACTAGCTTTGCAAAATTAAGTTAAAATTATTACTATCTATGATAACTATCATATCATCATAAATCAAGTTAGTGGTGACTATGATTGCAAGGCTCCTCACTTAGTTTCTTATCAACAAATGGCTAAGGAGATGATCTTTTCTTTCTCTAATCATACTTTAAGCCACATCCCACATTTCAAGAACATGCTAGTCGATGCATTGGAAACCTTCGTTATCCATGGTGATCCTTTCGTTATGTAAGATCAACTCATGTAATCTACTTTCTTGATACTTGCCACATAATCTCCCAATGTATTGGTATGTACTATTAATACAAAAGATGATAATCAACAATATGTTGATCTTCTTCATTATCTTATGACTAGAGAAACTCCTAGTCATCTCATGCTTGTTCAAAACGATGTTTTACAAATGTAGCTGAAATTTTTGATTAGTAAGTCTTGGTATTTTTTTGAGTTTCTTCTATTGGTGTTCTTCTGCATTGTCCTAGTCTTGCAAAGTCTAAGATAGTTCTTAATTAGGTTTACATAGGAGTTTATGGAAAATACTTAGGTTACTGCTTCATAGCTACTTGTATCATTTCTTTGGGCTATTAGTGTCTAGCCTTAGCTAGCGATGCTTATCAGCTAATTAAAATATGTAATACTTAGCACAGTCATGATTATCTTATCTATGTTTCTTCATAGAAACTTAACATGTCTTAGATCACATGCCCCTTTCAAAAATGAAATTTATATCTCTTTGATGCTATTAATTCTTCTTCATCTGTTGGACACCAATTTATTCTAACTGCTACATAATACTTCACTTAGTGGATAGAGGTTGTTCCTTTGTGTTCCACTAATTTCCACTTCATTTTTCATTTCATTCTTGATCACATAATAACTTGCTTTAGTGTACCTCTCTAGATTGTAATTGATAATTAACCTTAGTTCAAATGTAAGGAGGTAGTTAATTTTTGTTCTATGTATCACATCACTTAATCTTTTTTTATCATCCTACTACCCTTAGTTGAATGATCAAGTTGAGTTCACTAATAAAATTCTTATTTGCTTTCTCCATACTATGGTAAATAAAATCCAATGCAATTGGTACATATAGCTATCCCATGTCCTCTAAGTGCATTTTATCACTTCTATATAGCTATTGGTCGTATTCCCTATTTTCTAGCCTATGATTCTGAAAAAATCTTACCAACTAAGCTCTATATCTCATCTCTTTGTGTTTCTTTAAATGAATGGTATTTAGATCAGGACAACAATGGCATATTGAGTTGGATCTTCTCGAAGAATTTTGACAAGTTGCTCTTCAACACTTGCATGAATATCATATGGATATTTAGCATTGTTATTTTAGATATGTTTGAGTTAGAGAGATTCATGAAGGTGACCTGGTTCTTCATCATTTTTCAAAATTTAGAGATACAAAGTTATTCCCTAATTGGTAGGGTACTTTTTTGGTTGTTTAGTTTCTACCATTGGTGTATTGGCAATGTTCCGAATATGCTTTCCCTACTTTTTATTATTTTTCTTTTTGCTTTTCGCTATTTCTCTTTCTTTCTCTTTTCATGCTCTACATTGGTAAGGCCAAACAAGTATCTTTGCTTTACTCTAATGAGGGTCAGATATCCCTATACAAAAAGGGATTAGCATTTTAGATGCTTAGTTGACACTTTGAAGATCTTTGCAATACTTACAGCCATCTCTACTATTCAGCATAGTTAGCATTATTTGTAATTGGTGATTTGAAAATCTCTTTCCAAAGACACTTCCTCTCTATACAATAACTGCCCTCTTTCTTTCTATTTTTTCCTACTAATGCATTGTATATCCTTCATGTTTTCCTCTTAACACAAAGAGAAATTATTTGGAATCAGGTTAATACATCAATCTAATCTTTTCCTCTACTTCAGTAGCTTCTGAATTTACTATTGTTCCTATTAGATTTGCATTAGATACATGCATTGGAGAAAGAACAAGGTAACAATTAGATGTCTCTAATCCCTTGTATATGTCCCAAAACATTTTTCTATAGGTTTCTAGTCTTCTCTTTCAATTGTAATCTAGGTTTTTGCCTTTAGGCTTTCTATGGCATCACATTCTTAGATGTCATGGCAAACATCAATTTTACGTTATATTAGACATTATGCATAAGAAGATAATATATCAAATGTCAAATATATGTAACATTTGAATCATGTGTAATGAAAATAATAGGGAAAATGTAGAACAAAAGAGGAAATAATGCTTTATTGATGTGGAATAGTGTATTTGGACCAGGATATGAAAGTGTTCATTGGGGTTTCCTTCCTTCAGCATCTATCCCTTAAAGGTAATCTAACGCTACCAAATAATGATAACACTTATTATGAAGAGGCATAATCTTTGTTATGTAGCAACAATATTTGGGAATGGAGATTAGGTTTTGTTTGTCCTTGAACAAGTCCACATTCACTATCTTTTTCTAGCTCCAATGCTCTTTTTTTTATGTTGCTATGCTTTAATAATTTGATTTCTCCTTTGGACTTGAAGTTATATATCCTAATGTCCTTTTGCTTATTTTGCAAATAAAATATATGTGAGAAGAACATATATAAGTATTAAATATTATTTTATCAATACTTACCTCATTTTCTAAGATACTGATAGGAGTTGAATTAAAGATCTACCAACCACCAATCACCAATCCTAACCAAGGTCACACAAAGTGCAACTCATATCTAGTTATTCAAGTGAAGGTAGGGAAAATCCTTATTCTTAACTTGCATTACTATAGAAATTTTATTTATCTAGTTAAAATATAAATTAAACAATAAAGAAAATTATGAAAATCATAAATAAAGTAAGATTAAGATACTTCATATCTTGATCAATCTTAGGAATTAATGGAAATAGTTGTAATTCTACCATAAGTGGTATATGATCAAATGGTCTTGTTTAGGATGGAAGGGCTTTATCTTGATTCTTCTCAATTTCTTCTTTAAAAATTAACTCTAGTAACTTGATAACTTGGAATAATCAGACATTGTACAAAACATTATCTAAGGTCTCAATGAAGAATGTTGTTGATCCATCTTTCTTAATCATGGTAGAGAAATTACTGAGCTATGATTCTTGATGAGTACTATCCATCAATATCATCTATTCCTTGATTTTGGAATCTGATTTATCTATTGAAGATTTGAAGTAAGCAAAATATGCACTGACCAATGGAATTATATGTTGAATTGATGGGAACATCTTCTTTAANACCAATGGAATTATATGTTGAATTGATGGGAACATCTTCTTTAAATTAGGTTAATCTTTCAAGGATTCCTTTACACATCCATGTTTTAAGAATTGATAAACACTACACCCAACTTTTGCATTGAAGTCTCCACAAAGGACAATTGACACTGGATCTATATGGCTTAGGAATAACTTATTCTTCGAACTTTTCTCTATTTGCTTAATCAAGTATGCTCCTTGGCATAGTCTAATATCTGAACATGTTGATTTGGCAATTAAATGTGTGTTGACTACACACACATTTTCCTAATAGATGGATTTTTAGTATTAATGCCAAGGCTATGTGACCTTTCCAAAATCTTGATCATTCTTTCTTTCTAATCAGTTAAAGTTTTGGAATTTCAAAAATCATATTTTCTAAGTTCCTTTCAAATCTCTGTACTAATTTAAACTTGGCTTCTTAATAAAAGATTGTGCAACCATCCATGTTGTTATTTTTGCAGTAGGATAATTTTTATGGCTCAAAAGAAGAACTTCTATAAGAACCTTTTTACTTGTAAATACCTTTGTATCCCATCTTTTTCAAGTCTGGTTGGAATTGGTATAGAAATTCCCATGGCAAGACTTCTTGTAAGCACAAGACATTAGCATCCAAATCTTGTAATTCCACTAAGATGTGTGGATATTGATACTCATGCCAGTCCAAGGTCCATGGTGGACATAGTAGATGTTGTCCTTCACTAGCTAGGGATCTTGTAAGCACATTGTACATTGCAACTTTCATTCTCCTTCTTGGATTCTCTCTTGGACCATTACTCTTTATGGTATCATACATCTTGTCGAAATGAGATTATGACTCTCCATTCTATCATATGATTTGGTTGCAAGATGAATTGATAGACATCTTCTTAACCATTCTTGTTCACTAACTGATTTATCAACTGATTCTCCAACTAACCTTGTTGTAACAACTAGGTACATTACCTAGAATTATTAGCAACCTTTCTACCCCCTTTAAGAAATTGACCTTGGCAATGTAACTAATAATAAACTAGAGGTTAGAAAGCTAAGACTATCTATAGAGGTTAACAACTTAATCTTAAGGTCCAAAAGGTAAAATTTGTAAGTCTCATTAATTAAATTGTTAGGCATGATTAATTATTTAAGTTATGGTTTCTCAAGGCATAGTTAAAGATATCATCAACTACCCAAATGATAAATCTAACCTTACCATTAAGTTCAGAAAGGTGAAAAATATTGGAAATGACTATTCATATATTAGAAATGGACCTTGTATGCCCAAGTCATGTTTAAAATAGAGACTATGCACCATTTTGGGAAAGGAGTGAAAATTAATTTTGAGACTTTCATGGGATAGATTTGACTTCACCATTGTGTTTGGAAAGTTGAAATTTGTAGAAAATGACTCTTTGTTTATTAAAAATGGTTTTTGAAATCAAAGTTACAGCTGTTGAGGTCCAAAACCTTTGACATGAAAACGAGACTTCCTGAGAGATCATCCATCCCAATTCTACTTTAAGACAAGCGTGCTTAATTACGAAGTTTTTATTTCATTCACTACCAATGCACTAATTTTCCTTCTTGAAAATTTTTATTAGCATCCCTAAATTTAGACCAACGTTCCCTAAATTTAGACTAACGTTCTTTTTTCTAACTAAAGAATTGATGGAAATTTTGAGTGTACCATTAATTGATGGAAAATTTAAATTCTGAGTTAGAAAAATTTTTCCATCACTTTGGGCAGGGGCAGGGATGATGGTAGGGGCAAGAATGGTGGTAGTGACCACAAGGATGCGGGAGCAGCAAGCAAGTAGGAAATGGTAGACACTTAGTGGCAGCAAACGGATATGGACGCACATTGGTGAAGCAGCCAGCGAGCGAGCGAGGGTTTCTCTCCCTTGCAATGGCATTTGCGGATGCGATGGCCGAAGTAGCAATTATTTAGTATGCAGATCTTCAGCGTGACCTCATGTGGGGCTACACAGCCCTACAAGCCAGCATGGCCCTCAAAATTTATTTAATTTTTAAAATTTTTTAATGATTTTAGCAGTAGGGCCCATCTTTTGGCAACGGCTACCTCGTGTCATTGCTAATGGGCAGGCACGTGTAGCCGCAGAGAGGTGCGGACGGACTGTAGTTGGATGGTACAATGGCAGGCAAGCAGAAGACAGCATGAGCATGGGCCTTAGTATTTTGTGCAGCGGCCTTCCCCCTCCCTTCATGGGCTGCATGATCCTAAGGGCTAGCGTAGCCCTGGAAGGCGTGCTACAGCCTTGTAGGGTGGCAGTACCTTTCCAAATTTTTTTGAATAACTTTTCATTATTATTTTATTCTGCCTAGCCCTCATAGTTGGTTTGGTGGTTTGTCACATGATGGGGCATGGTTTGGTTTCGGTAGAGGGAGATTTCATGTTTGATTTTGGACCTTAAATTTTGGACCCTTTTTTTTGAACTTTTTATTAGCAGTTTATTTAGACATGCATAATGTAAAACTTTAAACATCAATATGTCTTAAATTGTAAGTTCGATTGAGACAAAATTTGTACCATTGGAATTTTTTAGACGAATAATACACATTGAATATGGTTTTAAAGTCTAAAATTGAAATTGGATTTTCAAGATTTTGAAGGGTCCAAACTAGCTTATTCTACCACATGGTATTACTAGGCTAATGTATGGGTAACATTATTACTTATAAATGATTCTAAGTTGCTTGTAAATGATATATCAATCTTTGGACATGAAGATACTACTTTGACCTTATAAATTGACAAGTATGATGTAAGCCTAGTCTCTTATATCAAACTTAGATCCTGGGTACTATGAAGAAGCAAGATACCTCAACATTACCAACAAGTACTGGTTTTCCTATGGGTCCCATGATAATAACCTTTATTAATTAATTGGATGAGGATGAACCAATCTTATTACTAGGTTGACCTCCTTAAACTTACCAGTATCTTTACAATTGTTAAGGATAGGCAATACCAAGTTATAAGGACTAGGTATTTAGAGATAATAAGTTCAAAACCAACTAAGAATGGCTTAGACCATGGTTACTAGCCTTCTAAAAGAAACTTAACAATGTTCTTAATTAATTTATATTTTAATAATATTACAAGATGGGTAAGAATTACCTAGACTAGTGTATCTTTATCTTACCAATGTTTCTTGTAGTTGATGTACCTTAGTGAGGCATAGCCATATCTCCTGATCACTAATATCCTTGAATGAGTCATGGTTGATGGGGTTCATGTTGAACATGATATACTTCATAGTTATTTTGTAGATGTATAGATCATCTTAGACATATGAAACATCTGGTGGTGGTCCATGGCTCTTCCTAGACTTTGGCTCCATGGTTAATCATCAGGTTGTAGTTAGTCCATGGTTATGATTAGCCCTTGGGTCATGGTTTGCTCCAATACCAATTGTACCATCCCATTTCCAGATGTCATGACAAACATCAAATATATGTTATATTAGACATTATGCGTAAGAAGAAAATATACCACATGTCAAATATATGTAACATTCCACATCATGTGTAATGAAAATAATAGAAAAAATGTAGAAGAAAAGAGGAAAGAATGCTTTATTGATGTGGAATGGCAAGTCCTCTTCCTATCTAGCTTCACCCGACACTTGTCACTCGCCTTTACCAGCTTCACAACTCCATGCTGGCATGACCTCTAATGCCCAAGTATAAATGCCTTAGGTCAAACCCTCAAAGGTCACCTCAAGAGACATGTTTGTTATTACAATGCACCATTTAGAGTCTCAATTACAACACCATTTTAAGGTCTTGTTACAATAATGATAACACTTGTTATGAGGAGGCACCATCTTTGTTATGTAGCAATGGGAATAGGTACATTACACTTTTTGTCTTTGGTATAATCCATATTTGCTATAGATCTAATTTCTATTTTCTTTATGTTTCTCTTGGTTCAGTAGATTAATAGATTAGATCTGTTTTTTCTTTAAATCTCATTGTTAAATGTTGTTATTTTTCAGCCATTCACTACATTTTCATGCCCTATAGATTCGTATACAATCTCTATCCATTTTCAACTAGTTATTTCATGAACAAAATTTTTTTCCTCTTAATTTACTAGTATTTGACAAAAATGTCTGGGTAATATTGGTGGATTTTTTTTATTATCTGCAAGTCCTCTTCTAATTTAAGGGAAATTACTTAAAAAATTAGTTTTCTTAGAGTATTTGATAACCACGAGATTACCTAGATTAATTTCATATTAGGTTGTGTTAAATTCCATTATTGTGATGATTCCTACCATAACACACCTACTTAGGTAATTTTATGAAAGATTTTACTAATGTAAAAATCTATCACTAAAATAGTAGAAAAGGTGAAAAAATGTGGGATTGCTTAAATGAAAAGTTTCAATAGACACTAACAATTATGAAGGAGCAAGCGTAATAAGCCAAAGATAGATACAAGAATAAAAAAAGAAGAAGTAAAAATAAATATGTGAGAACACTTATTAGTAGAAAGGGTAAGTTGTAGTAGTAAAGAAGACTGAAAATTTAGATTCTAAGGAGGATGATGGATGTGCAATCTATTAATACAAATATTCCAAGGACTACTGTCCAATCATTTCACAACTTCAAAGATTTGGAGCTTAAGATTTAAACTTTATGTTTATAAAAAAGTAAACACCTAAGAGATTAGCTTATGTACAACCCCATTATAGAAAGTCGTATAATCAACAATACTATCTAAGTGGAATTTCTCATCAACTTCAAAAGTACTACTACTAGTAGTAGAAAAATCCACTATCATGGGGGATATTATCACTTAGGTAATAGTATCTTTATTGCTAGTGGAACCCATACGTCAATTATATGCAAAAACTTATTTCATTGAACCATTGTATCACAAATGCCTTTGCTTACTACTTCTATTCTTTAGAATACCATCTTCTAGCAACACCCCATACAAATCCACCTTCTTACATCTCTCATCATTCATCATATCCTCCTTAATGCTCTCATACATCTATTTCACTTATGGCACCTTCACCAATGCAAGGGTAGTTACCATCTCAACAGTCATCATCATTTTGAAGCAAAAAATTTGAACTATTATGCTTACACATATCCTGATCGACTTGATAAATGTAAGAGCTATATCTAAGAAAATCAAAGATACGAGAAGTCCTTTGATCTATTTATAGATAAATAGAAATACACTTTGTATACATCTCCTAAACTCATGTTTAAGCATGAACCTTATCTCTTAAAAAATGTACTAACTTAGAACCTACCATTGATGCCCAAAAAAAAAAATTCTAATTAGAGCTTGTAGATCAATCCATCATTACTCCTATGGGATAGGTTGATGATGTGGTAACCATCATCAATGGATGATCTTACCAAATAGATTTCTAAATGATCTAGGTGGGCAATAACAAAGAAGAATTTCAAATTACCATGGGAAGGGCATGCCTTAGTACCATAGATGCTAAGCTATGAATCAAAGATCTTTCCTTGGAAATTGCCAAGAAAAATGAACATGACATTATGGAGAAGCAAAGAGTTCAATGCATTGCGTATAATGACATGGAGTGCAATTATGTATAAAGAGTATGCATTTTTTGTTTGAATGGAATTTATTCATTTTCCAAATTAAGTTAGTTTTAGTTACATTTATTTAAGGTTTACTCTATGATAAGTGTGAGTCAATTCATAAGGCATTTAAGTCATCTTATAAATGAGAAGATGTTTTGTAAATAGTACTAGTTTATTTTATGATTTTCATAAGGTCTACAATCATATGAATTTGTAAATCATTAAAGTATTAAGTCATGTCAAATTTTTTGAGTCATAACTTTTCATCAAGTTAAATGTCTATCAAGTGTTAAGTCAAGTGAGTGTGTAGAAGATAAACATGAAGTGTAATAGGAAAAGGAACAACTTGTTATGAAGAAAAGATTTAAAGAATTATTTCTATATACATTATTCAAAGAACTACAAGCTATAGTTTGCAATTCTGATAAATTGAGCATTTTAAATTATTAATTATGATAGAGCAATTAATGCTTTTACATTCTCAAGAATACTAAAATTTAATATGGTATTAGAGTTGGGGAAAATGTAAAAGTAAAGATCAAGATAAAGATTCCATGAGGAAAAAGAAAAATGAGAATATAGATGATCTAACAAATTCCATGTAGAGTATATCATTAAAATAGGATGAAAATAATTTTTTGAGAACTTTGATGAATAAGATTACTTTGACCAATACATAGAAATTGATGATGAAGAACTATTAGACATGAACATAAAAAATGAGGATAATCCTACTAGCAAGTCAACTATGACATCTAGTTTTAAATCCAAATTTTAGATTGGATGATAATTGAAAAAAATGGAATAATATAACCTTAAGTATTTTATTTTCAAGTATATTTAAAGTAGTATATAGCTTATTTTATAGAATATTGATACCTACAAGAATTTGGGAGTATTTCTACTAAATGTTGGCAAATTTGGACATGGTCAAAAAGAATCATTTGTTTCTCAAATCATCATCATCGTCATTCTAGCCTTATATCAAGAAAATGGGGTCAGCTACATGAATTCTTTATTGTTATTCACTTATATGAAGAGCCTTCAAATCATCTTTGATCATTCTTTTCTATGTCTTGAGTGCTACACATCACATTTGGGGAATGCCTTAGCATTTGCAAAATCTAAAAAGAAACTCATCCATAAGATTTGATAAGGTTTTATAGCTAGCTACCAACTTGATTCTAATCCTCCTCCCTTTGTATATGGACTTGTTTCTTAAATTATGAATAATTAAAATGGGAGTAGAAAAATAATTAATAGAATTCATCAAATATGTGAATTTAATCATCCTTTAAATAGAATATGGAGATAAAAGTATAAATTACAAAGAAAGTGCAAGTTTTTTATGGAAAGAATTTCTTGATCAATATAAAGGTTTTACTCAAGAACTAGATGCACTTGGTAAGAGACCAAAAATTCCAACCTTAATAGCACAACTTCAACTATAAAAAGCAAAGATAGAAATTGAGCAGAAAATAAAGAATACTGAGTAAGTTATGTACACTTCAAAGAATAAATAAGAATAAAAAAGGTATACCAATTCATTTAATAGGAAAAATCATGGAAAAATATTAAAAAAACATTAAGAAACACAAATATTGTTTCATATGTGGTAGAAAAGGTCATGAATTTAAGAACTCGTGCAACATGAAAAGTCTCATATTTGCTATAATTTAAAAAATATTTATGATAAGAAGAATGGATAGACAGAATTAATAGAGAAAAAACAATAATTGTTAAAGGAATAAAGCCAATTTACTAGAAAATGAAATGATTTCTATAATAAAGGATGTTACGACTAAGACTTTAATGGTCAAAGTTGAGCATAATACATGGTACATAGATTTGAGGTGTTCAAGACATGTTTTGATAAACCAAGATTTGTTTAAGAATCTATGTATCATTAATGAAGAAGAATCTATCACACCTATTAGAGGCATCTATAAGTATAAGGAAATTGGTGATATCAACATAAAAATTGTTGTTCCACCAGTCTGGATCAAGAATGTGTACTATACACCAGCCCTAAAAGATCATAATATTCTCTCAATTTTAGAGTTGATGAAATTAGGCCACAGAGTCTTATTTGAACAAGATCAAGAGAAGAAAGTAAGATGCACCATATTAGAAGAGAAGTCTTAAAAGAAGTTTGTAGGAAAAAAAGGAAACAAATGGTGTCTTTAGGATGCATCTTTTTAGAGTAGTGATCTAAGCTACAAATCATAAAACAAATGAAGATAAATTATGACATGCAAGATTTGAACACATGTATAAAAGTTATATGTATGAATTACTATATGCCTCTACTGGTTTTTCATACTTGAGCTTAAATAGGAAGATGTTTGAAAATTCATTTACAATAGGAAAACAAAAAAGATTTTCCCCCAGTATGAAGAATATCAACCAAATCAAAATTGAAGATTATACATTTAGATTTTGGCTCATGTTGAAATGTAACTTCACTTAGAGGAGCAAAGTATGTAGTAATTTGTATTGACAACTTTACGTGTAAGATTTAAATTGATGTCATTAAGTCTAAGAGTGAATTATTTAAGACCTTTAAATAATTGAAGGCCTTAGTGAAAAAATAGATCTAACTTCTAATTATAAAGTTACAAATCAATAATCTATCACAATACATGAGTAGAGAGTTTCAAGAAAATACAAAAAAAGAATGAATTATTCATAAAAAAAATATACCTTATTAACTAGAAGAAAATGAAGTTGTTGAACAAAAGAATAGAATCATTGAAGAAATGATAATAATCATGCTAGCTAAATCCAAATTAAATAATTCTTTTTGGGGCAAAGTTGTACAAACTATAGTTCATATCATTAATTGGAGTCCCACTATGTGTTTATGATTTTCATGTCCAAATACCATATGAAATGGAAAAAAGCCTAAACTTACGCACTTGTATGTGTTGGGGTGTTAAGTATACTACCATGTACATGTTATAATTAAATTTAGCCCTAAAGCAAGAGAAGGATACTTTATTAGATATGACATTCATATGAAAGAATATCATATTTGGGATCTAGAACTTGAGAAGTTAGTTACCACAAGAGATGTGATATTTAATAAAGAAGAATTGCTAGAAGGAAGAAGAAGCTATGTGTCATGTCCCCATTTCCAAATGATGCTATTACATAATGAAGATGGTGTCTCTTCATAACAAGTTTTATGATTCTTGTAAGAAGACTCGGAAAGGGCAGTTGTAACTAAGACTCAAAAGGGTGCATTGTAATAATGGACATGTCTCTTCAGGTAACCTTTGGGGGTTTGACCTAAAACATTTATACCCAGGCTTAGAGGTTGTGCCAAGTATGGGGTGGTGGAGTAGGTACAGGCAAGTCACAGGAGCCAGGTGAAGTGAGAAAGGAAGTGGACTGGCCATCCCTTCTAGCTAGTAATAGGCCTAACCATGGTGGCAGTGTTGGATTGCCTCTAAGGGATAGATGCCAAAGGAAGGAAACCCCAAGGAACACTCTCAGAGCATGATCTAGATACTCTATATCATATCAATAAATTATTCTTTTATTTCTCTTTCTACACTTTTTCTGTTATTTCCTTTACACATAATGTTCAATGTTACATATATTTGACATTTGGTATATTTTCTTCTTACGCATAATGTCTAATATAACATGTATTTGATGTTTGCCATGACATCTAGGAATGGGATGTCACAATTGATATCAAAGCAAACCACAACCCAAGGGACATTTAGAACCATGGGTCAAGTACAACATGAACCTGATGATAAACCATGAAGCCACAACATAGGAAAAGCCATTGATGATCACCAGATGCACCATATGTCTGTGATGTAAGCCAAAAGATACCATTCCATTGAGCTTATGAATAATGGATTAGACATCTACAAAAGACATAGATTTCACCAACTAACAAAATTCTTTCAAGGATATCATTGACTGATGAAGATTTGATTGCACCTCATCAAGATTCAACAATTGTTAGAGATGTTGGTAAGGTTCATTAATTGCAAAAGATGTTGGTAAGACAAGGATACACCGATCTAGGTAACCCTTATCCATCGTAATACTATAAATATTAATCGATTAAGATCATTGTTAAAGTTTCTCCAAAAAAAGGTTAGTAACCATGATTTGAATTAATCTTGTTTTGTTGAAACTCATTAATCTAAGAAACTTCAAGTCATTTATAAGTCATCATGTCTTCTATATATCAACGTGGTAATCTCATCTTGGTAGAATAAGCTAGCTTGAATCTTTTAAAAAAATATTAAAAATTCAAATTTTTTTGAATCCTAAGACTATGTCCAATGCATAGTATTCGTGAAGATGATTCCAACTGCACCAATTTCATCAAAATCAGACTTATAGTTTGGGAGATACAACATTTATTAGGTTACATGCAGTTTTAAAATTTAAAAAGTGTATTTTTTAAATTTTTAAATTTTATTGTTAATTTTTTATTTATTTAATAAAAAACTGGGGGAAGTAGGAGGTCATAGGTTCGACCTCGAGCCCCAAAATTTTTTTATATATTTATATAAAAAAGTAAACCCTTTGGCTGGGGCATGACTAACCCTGTTGTTGGTTGTGGTAGGGTAGGTCCGGTTGGTAGTGCCACAGTTGGCCAATGGTTGATGGTAGTTGGGCTTTCCATGTAGCACCATGACCAGCTTTAAGGTTTGGCAATAAGGGTGGCCATGATGCATCCAACCACCCAATGACCCAAAACCATTTAGTGTAGCCACTGCTTTGTAGTTGCTTGCATCATCCACCACTCCTTATGTTCTCCTACATCATTTTTTAGTAATCTATGTTGTCCTTTTGCATGTTCCACCATGTTTGACCTATGTTGCATCCTTAGTAGTCTTTCGATGCTCTATGGACACCAACGACACCATGGATCATTGTCACTCTTGACACTTCACAAACATCGTTAGTGCTATGGATCATTAGCACCCCTGGTGTTCCACGGGCATTGATGGCATTGCTAATCACAAGCACCTTGGTGCTCCATGGGCATAAATGACACCATTGATCATAGGCATCCTCAGTGCTCCATGCACATCATTGTTGCCATGGATCATAGGCACCCTAGGCACTTCGTGGGCATTGATGGTGCTGCTAATCATAAGTACCCTTGGTGCTTTGTAGGCATCAACAACATTGTTGATCACAAGCATCCATGGTGCCCTCCAATGCCATCGTTAATGACCTATTTTTAGTGCTAGAACCCCAAAAATTGTGCACAACATTGCCTCTTTGTGTAGGACGTGCTTGCCCTTGCAAGAACTGCATGGACCCTTGCATAGGCCATGCTAGCCTAGTGTTGGTTGCAAAAACCCCATTTTGGGCTACATAGGCCCTAAGGAAGGCCACATGAGCCCTAAGATAGGCCACATAGGCCCTAAGGAGGGCCACATGAGCCTTAAGATGGGTCGCATAAACCTTAGAGAGGGCCACGTAGGCCCTAGGGAGGACAACATTAGCCCTAAGACAAGTTGTACAGGCCCTATAGAGGGTTGTGTGAGCCTTATGAAGGGCTACATGAGCCTTGGAAAGGGGCTATGCAACTAGGACTGGTTGCCTAGTGCAATCGCCACTGACACATACTATTGCTACCATGCTACTTTGTGCACATCCTTACCTTACTTGTTGCTACCTTCATGCACATTCCTTACCTTGCTTGCCGCTACCTTCATGTACATTTCCTACCATGTCACCATTCTTATCTGGTAGTTGTCTCTACCTTTAGTGATGGAAGAATTTTTTCATCAATCAATGAGAAATTTGAAAGTTTTTGGCAATTAATGGAAATTTTGAAATTTTTGTCAATTGATGGAAAATTCAAAATTCCCATCATCGATGTGTTGATTTAAGTGAAAAATGTGCGAAAATAATTTTTAAAATGAAATTAGGCACTCTAGTTCTAATAAGAATAAAAATTACATAATTAAGCATGCTTGAATTGGAGTAGAATTGGGATGGGTGACCTCTCAGGAAGTCTCATTTTTTAAGCCAAAGGTCCTCAACCTTAGAAGCCATAACTTTTGATTCTAGGAGCCTTTTTTGATAGATGAAGAGTTGTTTCCTATAGATTTCAACCTTTCAGACACAATGGTGAAGTTAGGTTAGTCCCAAGGAACCCCAAAAATTAGTTTTTATCCCTTACTAGATATAGTGATTTAAGACCTTTAAAAATTTTAATTTTAGTATAACTTGAGCATATGATGTTCATTTTCAACATATGAATAGTCACCTCCAATATTTTTCACCCTTTTAAACTTAATGATGAGGTCAAATTTATCATCTGGGTACTTGATAATTCAATGATACCAGGAAACTATGCCTTAAAAAATTAATAACATAAAGATAACTAATCATGCCTTGTTGGGAAAATAACCTTTGCAGATAGCCTTAAGATCTCTATGGTAAGTCGTTAGTCACATGCTAGAGTTAGTGTCTTTAAGGGAGGTAGAAAGGTCATTAAGAATTAGATGATGTAATTATATATTACTAAAATTAGATGATGTAGTTATATATTGCTAAAGTTAGATAATGTAGTAAATCAATTAATTAGTTGATGTATCGGTATCAATTCAGTTGTTGATTAGTTGAAGAAGTAGCTGATGAACAAAAATAGTCAAGAAGATGTATATTAATCCATCCTACAATCAACACATATGAAAAAATAATGTGGAGAGTCATAATCTTATTTCCACAACATGTATGACACCCATGAAGAGAAATGATCTAGAAGAAAATCCAAGAATGAGAATGAAAGTTGCAACATACAATGTGCTTGCAAGATCCTTAGTGAGCAAGAAACAACATCTGCTATGTCCACATTGGGCTTTAGATTAGCATGAATATCAATATCCATGCATTTTAGAAGAGTTACAAGATTTGGATGTTGATGCTTTATGTCTACAAGAAGTTTTACTATGAGAATTTCTACACCAATTCAAATCAAACTTGGAAAATATGGGATACAAAAGGATTTTTAAGCAAAAAGGTTCTTTTGGAAGTTCTTCTTTTGAATCATACAGATTAGCATATTACAAAAATCACATGGATGTTTGTGTGATCTTTTATAAAGAAGTTAAGTTTGAATTGATACAAAGATTTGAATGAAGTTTAGAAAATATAATTTTAGAAATTTTAGAAATTCAAATCATGGAAAAGAAAGAATATTTAAGATTTTGGAAAAATCACATAGCCTTGGTAGTTATTCTAAAAGTTCATCAATCATGAAGATGTGTATGGATAGTCAACACACATTGAATTGCCAAACTAACATGTTCAGATGTTAGGTTGTGTCAAGGAGCATAATTAATTGAGAAAATGAAGAAATTTTGAAGAATAAGTTGTTCCTAAGTTATACTAATCTAGTGCCAATTGTTCTTTGTGGAGACTTTAGTACAAAAGTTGGAAGTAGTGTTTATCAATTCTTAAAATATGTATGCATAAAGGAATCCTTGGAAGATGAGCCTGATTTGAAGAACATGCTTTGATCAATTCAACATAGAATTCCATTGGCTAGTGAATATTTTAATTATTTTAAATCTTTAAGAGATAAATAAGATTCCAGAATTCAAGAACAGATGATGTTGATGGATAGTATTCATCAAGAACCATAGTTTACCAATTACTCTGCTATGATTAATGAGGATGGATTAATAACATTCTTTATTTAGACCTTGGATTATATTTAGTATGATGTCTAATTCTTTCAAGTTACCAAATTACTAGAGTTGATTTCTAAAGAAGAAGTTGAGAACACTTAAGATCAAGCCTTACCATCCCATACAAGACCATCCGATCATATACCACTTATGGTAGAATTACAATTACTTCCATTAGTTCATAAGGTTGATCAAGATCAGGAAGTATCTCACCTTAATTTTATTTATAATATTATTTTCTTCATTATTTAGTTGGAAAAGTAAAATATATAAGGTAATGAAAGTTGGAAATATAGGATTTTCCCTGTCTTCATTGAGTAACAAGATACAAGTTGCACTTTGTGTGACCTTGCTTAGGACTAGTAATTGGTGGTTGGTAGATCCTTAATTTTCCTCTTATCATTATCTTAGAAAATGAAGTAAGTATTAAGAAAGTAATATTTAAATTCCCATATATCTTTCTCACATATATCTTGTTTGTAGAATAAGCAAGAAATAACTTCAAGTTTAAAGGAGAAATTTAATTATTAAAAGATGGGAACATAACAGAAGTACCAAAGTTGGAAAAATACTATGGACATGGACTCGTTTGAGGATGAACAAAACCTAAGGGGGGTAGAATGTCACGTCTCCATTTTTAAATGATGTTGTTACATAATGAAGATGGTGTCTCTTCATAACAAGTGTTACTATTATTGTAACAAGACTTGAAAAGGGTAGCTGTAATTGAGACTTGAAAGGGTGCATTGTAATAATGGACATGTCTCTTGAGGTAACCTTTGGGGATTTGACCTAAGGCATTTATACCTGGGCTTAGAGGTCATGTCAATCATGGAGTGGCAAAGCTGGTATAGGCAAGTCATAGGAGCTNTTCATGTCAATCATGGAGTGGCAAAGCTGGTATAGGCAAGTCATAGGAGCTAGGTGAGGTAGGACAAGAAGTAGGTTGGCCATCTCTTCTAGCCGGTAATAGGCCTAACCATGGTGGCAGTGTCGAATTTCCTTTAAGGGATAGATGCTGAAGCAAGAAAACCCCAAGGAACACTCTCAGAGCATGATCCAAATACTCTATTCCATATCAATAAATTATTCTTTTCTTTCTCTTTCTACACTTTCTCTGTTATTTCCTTTATGCATAATGTCAAATGTTACATATATTTGACATTTGGTATACTGTCTTCTTATGCATAATGTTTAATATAACATATATTTGATGTTTTCTATGACATCTGGGAATGGGATGTCACACTATGAAACCAAAAAACTTAACTCTTGCAAAGTCACTATAGAAGAAAAAAAGTCTTAAATCAAAATCTTATTATTTAAATTATGATTTTCAAAGTTCTATGAACCAAGGAAATACAACCATAGTAAACTCATTAAACTATAAAGCTAAAAACTGATCATTAGGAAAGCATTGATGCTAGTAATAAAGAAAATAATATAGTATAAAAAAGATCCAAAGAATTGATATAAGCCATTAAGAGTATAGGTGATTGGACCAACATAGATATAAATGTTCCAAGACTTACAAGGACTTGAGATCATTAATTACATGATAATGATATCATAGCCAATGTTATGATGCCAAGTAAAAAGATTCTAAAGACTACGTTAGAGCATTCAATGTGGATCATTGGAAGGAGGAAATTAAGGCTAAATTATCCATGATCAAAAAGAGAGGAGTTGAAAGTTAGTACCATATACAAATGATCATCGGTATATTAAAAATCTATGGATATTTGCAACCAAACTCAAGGAAGATGAAACACTAGATACTTATAAGGCTAGATTGGTAGCAAGAGGCTTTTATCAAATAAAAGAAATAGACTATGAGGAGACATTTATACCTACCACTTGTATTATCATCTTCTAAATAGCCATATCCTTGTCTACCAAGATGAAATGGAAATTTCATAAAATTAATGTTAGGTTAGCATTCCTATATGAATAATTATAAGAATAAATATACATGAAGTGGACAAAATAATTTATGAAAGATGCAAAGATGGTGTGTAAGTTATGAAAATTAATTTATGAATTAAAACATACTCCACGAGTTTGATAACAAAAGATTGATCAATCTTTGATCAAATATGAATTTATTAAATCATAGAAGGATAGTAACATCTACACACCTAAGAAGAAAATAACATGATAAATGATTTTATCCTTTTATATGAATGATATAATAATATCAGCAATTAACTTAAATATCATGAAATATATCAAGCATAAACTATAATTACAATTTGATATATCTCTTTTTGGCCTAGCACATTATTACTTGGAAATGAAAATTATTAGAAATAGTAAAAATGTACCATCTAACTCCTCCATCCATGTTTACTTTGATGTTGACTAGGTGGTAGTATTTCCTTTGTTTTTGTGATGTTTACTTTTATTATAATAGGTGCTATAATTGGGTTTGTATGAAGAAAAATGATTTTAAAAGGTTAGAAATTAAGCAAATTTGCAAAAAGAGCAAGAAGAGGCCAAGAGCCTTCATGTGTGACCCATGCTCAAAGAGGCAAAATTTTCTCCAAAAACATATAAATAGGGATATCCTTATCCATTGTAACTTAGCTTGCTTATTCAATTTAAATTGAAGTAAATAGAAGCTCTTCCTTTCTTGACTTCTTGAATGTTTTCTACAAGTTATTTATGCTTGGGAAGCTCTATTACCTTTTCCCTTTTTCTTTTTTTGCATTCTTAAAGCATGGTCATCTTACTTGTAGAGTAAATTCCTTCTCATGGATTCTTCTTCCAAGTTCTCTCAAGCTTTTCATTCATGAATTTCTCACAATTTCATGCATTCTCTTGATTTTCTCACATTCATGTTTTAATTTCAAGTTCTATTAAGTTGTGATGAGACGCGACTTACACTAGGCTGCGATATCGCGTAAGCGATATCGCGGCCGACGCGATATCGCGTCCCGCCGCCATTTCTAAAAATAAGAGGCGGCACTCCCCTTATTTCCCAATCCTGGCTAGTGTAGCGAAGCTCTGGCAGATTGATCACTNTTCCCTTTTTCTTTTTTTGCATTCTTAAAGCATGGTCATCTTACTTGTAGAGTAAATTCCTTCTCATGGATTCTTCTTCCAAGTTCTCTCAAGCTTTTCATTCATGAATTTCTCACAATTTCATGCATTCTCTTGATTTTCTCACATTCATGTTTTAATTTCAAGTTCTATTAAGTTGCTAACGTATATAATGAATGTTTACTCATGTTTCTAATGATGTTTGGAAGGATTTAGAAATGTTTTCATGCTATAATTTAAGGGATCCACTTCCTAATTTCAAATTCATGTCGATTTTCATGTTCTTATTTATATGTTTTTTAAAAGTAAAATCTAATGTAAAAGCCTATATTTCTTTTTGCATTTTCTTATCTTAAGATTCTTTAGCTTGTTGAAGTCTTCTCTTATTTTGTTTCATGTTTTCAAAAGCATTTGAAGGTTTTTTCAAGGAATAATTACAAGTTTATACAAGTTCATGGTGTTTTTGTGCTTGTGCCACATATGTATTAAATTCGAGGCTCATTTGATGTGACATCTCGTCCCTAGATGTCATAGCAAACATCGAATATACGATATATTAGACATTATGCATACAAAGAAAATATATCAAATGTGAAATATATGTGATATTCAACATTATGTATAAGAGAAATAATAGGAAAAATGCAAAAAGAGAAAAAAATAATGCATTATTGATATGGAATAGCATATCCGTATCGTGCTCTAAGAGTGTTCCTTGAGGTTTTCTTCCTTTGACATCTATCCCTTAGAGGCAATCTAGCATTGCCACCACGGTTAGGCCTATAACTTGGCTAGAAGGGATGGCCAGTCCACTTCCTATCCTACTTCACCCAGTTCTCTTAACTTGCTTGTATCAGCTCCACCACTCCATGCCTAGCATTGACCTCTAAGTTTGGGTATAAATTCCTTAGGTCAAACTCCCAAAGGTTACCTCAAGAGACATGTCTATTATTACAACACACCCTTTTGGGTCTTAATTACAATTGTACTTTTGGGTCTTTATTAAGATTACAATAACACTTATTATGAAAAGGCACCATCTTCCATAGGTAGTAGCATCATTTGAGAATGGGGATGTTACAATCTACCCTCCTTAGGTTTCATTCATCCTTGAAAAAGTCCATGTTCTCTATCTTTTTCTCTAGCTCCAATGTTTTCTTTCATGATCCTATGGTCCAATAATTTGATTTCTCCTTTGAACATGAATTTTTTTCTTGTTTATTTTACAAACAAGATATATGTCAAAAAAATATATACAAGTTTTAAATATTACTTTCTTAATACTTACTTAATTTTCTTAGATAATGACAAGAGGTGAATTAAACATCTACCAACCACCACTGACTAGTCCTAACTAGGATAACATAAAGTGCAACTCGTATCTGGTTATCCAAGTGAAGGCAAGGAAAATTTATTTATTCCCAACTTTCATTACCTTATATATTTACTTATCTAATTATAATATAAATTAAATAATGAATAAAATAATAATATCATCAATAAAAGTAAGGGTGAGATACTACCTGATCTTGATCAACCTTATGAATTGATGGAAGTAACTATAATTCTACCATAAGTGGTATGTGATATGATGGTTTTGTTCAGGATGGCAAGGCTTAATCTTGATGCTTCTCAACTTCTTCTTTAGAAACTAACTTTAGTAATTTGGTAATTTGGAAGAATTAGACATCATACCAAATATAATAGAAATTCTCAATGAATAATTTTGTTGATCCATCCTCATTAATCATAACAATGTAATTGGTAAACTATGGTTCTTGATGAGCACTATCCATCAAAGTCATTTGTTCTTAAATTTTAGAATTTGATTTATCTATTGAAGATTCAAAATAAGCAGAATATGCATTAGACAATGGAATTGCATGTTGAATTGATGGAAACATCTTCTTCAAATCAAGTTCATCTTCCAAAGATTCCTTTACACATCCATATTTTAAGAATTGATAAACACCACCTCCAACTTTTGCATTGAAATCTCCACAAATAATAAATTGAATTGGATTAGTATAACTTAGGAATAACTTATTCTTTAAACTTTCCTCCATTTGTTTAATCAAGTATGCTCCTTGGCATAGTCTAACATCTAAACATGTTGGTTTCTCAATCAAATGTGTGTTAACCACACATACACATCTTCTTGATAGATGAACTTTTAGAAATACTGCCAAGGCTATGTGATTTTTCCAAAATTTTAACTATTCTTTCTTTTCCATCTCTTGAAGTTCTGAAATTTTAAAAATCATATTTTCTAAACTCCATTCAAATATTTGCACCATTTCAAACTTGGCTTCTTTATAAAAGATCACACAACCATCCATGTTGTGATTTTTGCAATATGCTAATTTATATATGGCTCAAAAGAAGAACTTTCATAAGAACATTTTTGATTATCAATACCTCTATATCCTATTTTTTCTAAGTCTAGTTGGAATTGGTATAGAAACTTCCATGGAATAACTTCTTAGAGGCATAAAACATCAACATCCAAATCTTGTAAATCTACTAAAATGCATGGATATCAATATTCATGCCAATATAAGGTCCGTGATGGACATAGCAGATGTTGTTTCTCACTCACTAGGGATCTTGCAAGCACATTGTATGTTACAACTTTCATTCTCATTCTTGGATTCTTGTTTGGATCATTTCTCTTCATAGGTATCATCCACCTAGTTGAAATAATATTTTGAGTCTCCATGTTGTTTTGCCATATGTTTTGATTGTAGGATAGATTAATATACCTTTTCTTGATAGTTGAAGATTATTCTATTTCTTCAACTAATTCTCCAACTAATACATCAACTGATCATTAATTAATACATCGATTGATATTCAACTACATCATCTAAATAACTACAATTTCTAATTTTAGTAGTAAATAATTACATTACCTAAATTTTAGTAACATTTAACTATATTATCTAATTCTTAATAGCCTTTCTACCCCCCTAAAGAACATTGACTGTAGCAGTGTAACTAATGACATGCCATAGTGATCTTAAGATGTCAAAAAGGTTAAATTCATTAGGAAAAATTTATGATATAAATAAATTATTAGGTACTTAGATGATAAATCTAGCCTCACCATTGAGTTTAGAAGGGTGAAAAATGTTGGAAATGACTATTCACATGTTGACAATGGACATTGTATGCTTGAGTTGCGTGAAAATTAAACTTTTGAGGATATCAAGGCACTATATTGGGCAAAGAGTAAAAACTAATTTTCAAGGTTTCCTAGGATGGATTTGACTTTAACATTATGTTCATAAGGTTAAAAAATATAGGAAATGACTCTTTGTTTTCTAAAAAAGGTGTTCAAAATCAAAAGTTATGGCTTCTGAAGTCTAAGATGTTTTGCATAAAAAATGAGACTTTCCAAGAGGTCACCTATCCTAGTTCTACTTCAGAATGAGTGTGCTTAATTATATAATTTTTATTCTTGTGATTACTAGGGTGCCAAATTCAAATTTGAAAATTATTTTTGCACATTTCTAATCTAAACTAACGGCTTGACGATAGAAATTTAAATTTTCTATCAATTGACAAGAATTTCAATTTTTTGCTAGTTGATGAGCAATTGAAAATTTTTCATTATATAATAGAGAATTTGTCATTTCATTCCAACAATAGTAATGGTAGTAGTGGAATCCCAGTAGTGTCTTGGGTGGCTGCTGGGATGTCGGTGGCCATGCTGGACATGTTGACAAAGGTAGCGACAAGTGAGGAAGTGTGCATCAGCAATAATGTTGTAGTGTTTTCTGTGGAGGTGCATCATTTTCTACCATGTAGTCTATGTAGGGCCAGTGAGGCCTGCAGAGGCTAGCTCAACCCTTATGTGAGCCCATGTAGCCCCCACATGGGCATGTGTAGTTCATCCTAAGGCTCGCTTGGCCCTTTTCTAGTGCATGCGTAGCCCTTCTTAGGGCCTATGCAGCCCTCCTTGGGGCTTGTGTGGCCTTCTGTGGGTCTCACATGACCCTCCACATGGATTGCATGGTTCCAAATGAGGCTAGTGTTACCCATTAATAGGGCATACATAGCCCTAAAACATGTTAGCAATGAGGGTTTTTATGGTGTGGAAGGGGGAGGTGATGATTAGTGATGGGGGAAGTGATGATCGGTGGCACAAGAGGTGATGATCTATGGTATGGAAGGAAATTATCAATAGCATGGGAGGCAATGATCTATGACATGGAAGGTGATGATTAGTAGCATGGGAGGCATTGATCAGTGGTGTGAGAGGCGATGATCCACGATGTTGTTGGTATCTACAAAGCATTATAACAGGTTGAAAAACATGGTGGAAATTTTGGAGGTAGCAAAAATGGCAGTGGTAGGAATTTTTGTGGTGAGGTAGGTGATGGGCACATGTGGCAATAGTGGCAGCATTTGTACTTGGCCTATGTGGTAGGTAGTGATGTAGAGGTGGCAAGTGCATGTGGAGGCAGTGAGCACAAGGTGAAAAATGTAGAAGGTGATGCTAGAGGGTGAAGGTAGTAGTAAGTAGAAGACCATGCATAATGGCAGAAGCTCTACTACCATCGACCATTTGTTGGCTACAAGGTTTCAACAAGTGTTGTGTGTGATGGGGATAGGTGAATGATGGGCACATGTGTAGAAGGATAGAGGGGTTGGTGGGGTGGGGGGAGTTTGATGGTGCATAGGAGGCAAGCTAGCCTCCTTTCTAGTCCCCTTTGGGACTAGCTATGGTGCTACATGATAGGCCCAATTGTCATTGACCACTAGTTAGCCTTACCATAGTCAGCAATAAGGTCGGTCATGGCCTACTAAAAAGGTGTTTTTTTTTGAAATAATAATAATATTATTATTTTTATTATAATTAAAAACATTCTAAGGCATGAGGTTGAACCTATGACCTCTCTCTTGATAAGTATTTTAGAAATTATTTTTAAAAACTTATTATTATTATTTTATTCTCCTTGGCTCAACGATTTGGCTGATGATAAGGTGGAGGTTCGGTATGGATAAATGGTGATTCCAAGTTTAATTCTTGATCCTAAAATTTTGACAATTTTTTAAAATAATAATTTAATATTATTT
>MNCI01001365.1:335639-355053 GCA_015680685.1 Gnetum montanum
AATAAGGGAAGTGCCGCCTCTTATTTATAGATTTGGCGACAGACCGCGATATCGCGTATGTGATATCATAGGGGACGACACGATATCGCATATTGTGACGGCCGCGATATCATGTACGCGATATCGCGGCTCATGCGAATTGTGTCTCATCACCTATGTTGTGGCTTCAAGGTTCATCATCAAGTTCATGATGTAGTTGGACCATGGTTTTGAATGACCTTTGGATCATGGTTTTCTCTAATACCAATTATGATATCTCATTCCCAAATGTCATGGAAAATGCCAAATATACAATATATTAGACATTATGCATACTAAGAAAATATACCAAATGTGAAATATATGTGATATTTGACATTATGTATAAGGGAAATAATAGGAAAAATGTAGAAAAAAAAAGAAAAAAATTCTTTATTGATATGGAATTGCGTATCTATATCATGCTTTAAGAGTGTTCCTTGGGGTTTTCTTCCTTTGGAATTTATCTCTTAGAGGTAATTTAGCAATGCCACCATGGTTAGGCTGATAACCCAACCAAAAGAGATAGCTATTCCACTTCCTATCCCACTTCACTCGACTCTCATAACTTACTTATGCTAACTCTACCACTCCATACCTTGCACGACCTATAAGCCCAGGTATAAATGCCTTAGGTCAAACTCCAAAAGGTTACCTTAAGAGACATGTCTAATATTACAATACATCCTTTTGTGTCTTAATTACAATTGCCCTTTCAGGCCTTTGTTGAGATAACAATAACACTTGTTATGGAAAGGCATCATCTTCATTAGGCAACATCATCATTTGGGAATGGGGATGTGACATTTGATGTCTATCTTATAGTTCATTCAAGCACCACCATGTTTGGATGCTATATTACATGTTTTAAACCTTAATGTTTTAAGTCTAAGCCTTTATTCATCTATTTTCTATAAGATCATGGCCTAACCACGAGTTCACAATGATTCATGGTACACATAAAGATATTTCTAGTTGACCATGATCATAGAATAACTCATGGAGGTAGACCATGACCTCATAATAACTTGTGATGCCAAACCATAGCTTCACGGTAATCCATGATTCTCGATCACAACTTGACCATGACTTGTCATCCATTCCTAGTGTATTTTTAATAGTCCCATGACTCATTGTCTACTCATGAATAATTTGAAGTATAGTGAAAGTACTACAAAGGATAGAACATTTACCATAACCTAACCATAGCTCATGGCCATATTGTGGTATTATCAAAATGTATTTTTCTCTATTCCAAATAGACCATGTTCCATGGTGGACTTGTGATATTACAACATGACTTGATCATGAGTTATGCTTAGCCATCATGGCCCATGATAAAATATCATGAATCATAGTTTTATATACCATGAATAGCTACCAACTCATGGTGGTCAAAAATGCCTTTAAAAATACTAAAATTTCTATAGCTACCATCCTATGATAGAACTTAATAAGACAATAAGTGATATAGCACTTTCCCAAATCAAGTATACTACAAATCTATTGGAAATGTACAATATGAAGGATTGTAAAAATCTATATGTTTTGATGAAACCAAGATTCAAGATTAATATTAATGGAGAGATGATTAAACCTACTTAATATAGGAAAATTATTGGAGCACTTATATACCTAACAAATATGAGACCTAATATATGTTGGTTATTTAGAGTAGAAGACAATAAATTATTTTATTATATAATAAGAGTTTATTTTAATAAAATAAAGGAAAATTTTGAATTTTATATATATATGGGTTTATTTTGTTATTGAGACTATATTGTATTATTATTAGTAAACTTTGTTCCACTTGTCACACACACACACACACACACACACACACACACACATTCAAGAAATCCCTTGGAAATTTGGATAATGCAATTATAAGCACAATTTTAGTAAGAATTTCACATATTCATGATTAATTCATTAATCTTTCATGAATTCATCAATCATCATTATTCACTTAATCTTGGAAACTAAATAGTCAAAATTGGGGGCATTTACTATTTTGATCATATCTTGGTCATTTCATAATATTTTTTAGTGGTTCTAATTTATTTAAAATCTAGAAAAGATTTCTATATGCAACTAAAATTCTATTCAATATCTATCATGATTTGGAAGAAATTTATTCTCCAATTTGTTAGATTTTCTAAGTCCTAAAATTATACCAAACTAAATGATGGTAAATGATGAGATTATTTTTTGCTCATCTCACAATGATTTGATGTTATGCTATTTTTATTTGAAAGCTAACATTTGTTAGAAGATTCAATTAAAATTTTAGCATTAGAAACATAACAATTTTTGAGTTATCATTTCTCAAATTTCTACTACCATAATTACTATGATTTTTATAGCTTGGAAAGAATATAATATAACATTAGCCTCTAGATATGTTTTGTAGTGTTTATTTTATCAAATAATAGAAAATTTCCCAAGCTTTTCAAAAATATAAGTTTTCTTAGCTAATTCTTTGTAAACTTAAAGATAACCAAGAAATTCTTTCACTGCCTGAAATTCCTTCATTTGGTATTGAAGCCAGGTTCATCTACAAAAATGAGCACAAAAGACACAGCTAGATGCTCCATCATCTTTGATGGCTCTCAAGATTTTTGCTTATGGAAAAGAATGATGAAAGGCCTCCTTAAACATAATGACTATTGGGAAATAAGTGAAACATATATTGAATTCATTTATGATTTTGAAAATTTTACCAAATTACAAATTAAAGAATATGAAATAAAGAAGAATAATAATTTAGCTCTCAACATGCTATTGGCTAGTGTCTCACAAGTTATTTCTAGTAGATAAAGTCTTTGTACTATTACCAAAGAAGCATATGATAATCTTCAATTAGAATATAAAAAAGCTTGGGAAATCAACAATTACAACAACTATTCTACAAATAAAAATAAGATACCCTTGATATTGGAATAGATGAAAGTGTTGAAGACTTCTTCATTGGAATGTATAATAACTTACACAAACTAGATGAATATGACTATGGATATAATCAAACTCTCTACATAGATTCAAGATTTGAAAACATGATGTAAAGCATTATTCTTTCAAAGAACTTCAACATGCTTAGTATCAATGAATTAGTTTCTCAAATAAAAACCTTAAAAATTATGAAGAAAAACAAATAATTTAGTAAAGATAATTAAGACTACATAACTAACCAAAGAGGAATAGGTAGACAAGGAAAATTTAGAGGAATAGGAAGATTCAATTATCATAATAGAAATCAAGAAACAAACTTAGAAGAAAATGTTGGTCAAAACACAAGAGGAAGAGGAAGAGCTTTAACTAGAGGTAGAGTTAGATGCAATCAATCTAAAAGACAAAGACAAGGTCAAGGCTTAGTACCATATTACAAATTTTGCAAAAGAAAGGTCATAACTTCAACAAATTCTAGACTAGAATCATTTTTGAAACATGGACAAACTTCACAAATAGAACAAGATATTGCCTTTTCATCTCAAAAGAATACTAAAGGAAAAGAGCCCAAGTAATTATGTAGCCTTCAATTCAATTAAAGAAATGAAGTAAAATTTTTGAATTGTAGAAAGTCGATGCTCCAATCACATGACACGCTACAAAAATTATCTTCTATATATAAAACAAACAACATTCTTGGAAATATTAAAATTGAAGGTGGAAAAATACTTAGTCATAGAAGGAATAGAAGATTATGTAGTTAAATTAAAAAATGGGAAAATAATCACCATTTCCAATGTTCATTATGTTTCTAATATTTACAACCCTTTCATCTCTATTAGACAAGTCTCTCAGGAAGTAAATAGTATTAGTTGCAAAAGCAATTTCTTCAATATCAACAAATCCAATGGTGAAGAAATTATGAAAATCAAGGCCTTGAATAATAGAATATATTTCCTTGAATTCAAAGAAGATATCATAAGCAATCATAATACTCAAGAAAAGCATGTCTTCACAATAGAGGCTAATTAGATCCCAAATAAAAGATGATGTTAAGGAAAGGAAAAATGAAAATTTTAGTAAGTCCAAACTTTGGTATGGAAGGCTTAGTCACATCTCCTATCACACAACTAAAAGAATGATTAAATAGAAAAAATCTATTGTTGGTGCCTACTTTGGACTATCAACATTTTCTTCTTCCTTGTGATAAAGATCACAAGGATGAGGATTCTTTCAAACTCAAGTTTAGGTATTTGTTGGTCTCTAAAAACACCAAGGCCTAGATACCTGCATATAACTCAGTGGTTGTAGAGAACACTATGTATTTTGGGTTAATATACGCTTTAAATCTTATAATATTACGTACCAAGAGTTAAAGAAATATAAAATACTTGTAACAGAAGCTTCAACCACCTTTATTTCATTCTTACCATATCAAGCTAAAACTATTATTAAAGCTCTGTAATTCCATCTTTAACATTCTCACCATACTAGAAAGAAGAAAGAGTATATGCTCTAGTCAGTTAGGATTTGTGTAAGCTCTAAATTCAATAGCTAACACAATTTCTCTACATGATGTTAGAGTTAATTCAAAATCCTATCTCTAACACTTCATGATCTTAATAGAATAGGATATTTAGGAATTACTTGCTTAGCTTTTAAAACTCTTTACCAAAAATACTTTAAGCTTTATAACATCTCTACTAGGACTTTCCCCAAATTTTATCTCTACTTAGAGTATGCTTCCACATAAACTTGGTGATAAAATTTGGTTAATATCATTGTGCAAGTAATTGTTTTTGAAAAATCATGGGAATCATGTAGAGAAATAACCCTAATAATTCAATCTCTATTTTTGTTTCATAAGCTCTTTTACAAGAACCCAAAAATCTCTTTCACACTTGTATATGAGCCTTTACTTTTGAGCTTAAATTTTTCACTTCATTCATACTATAGCTTCTACCAAACTTGGCTTTAAGCTTTTTTGAACTCAAAATCATAATTAGGACCTAAGCTTTCTATTTAATTAATTATAAGCCCTACCATGGTTCTAAAATGTAGAGTCCATTTCTTCTAAATGATTTTATTTGATCCAAGAGCTGTCTATAATTCTTTATTTCGACTATCTTAAGCATTGCTCCATGAAATGGCTAAAATGGAATAACATTTCTTGCCCTCCTTTTTTCCACAAACATTATGCTAGAGATCTAGAAAGAAAATATTTTATTCAATTTGATGGACTAATGTACAATATAACTTTTTACAATGATAGCTATGGGAGTTGTAAACTTAAATCTGGAAAGAAAATATTTTTTTTGGAAAAGTACTAATGAGACGCGATATTGCATGGGCTGCAATATCATGTACGTGATATTATGTCCACTACGATATCGCGTACGCGATATTGCGTCCACTGCGATATTGCATCCCCCGCGATATCGTGTACGCGATATCACAGTGCACCGTCAAATCTATAAATAAGAGGCAGCTCTCCCTTGTTTCTAATTCTAGGCCTAGACCGTAGCAAAACTCTGGCAGTTTTACCTCTCTAGAGATAGAATAATTTCCATGTGCCCGCAGTAGGAGCTCCAAAGTGAACGGATCTTTATTCGAGCAAATATTGTACCTAAACACAAGTTTGTGTATGGAAATAAAGATGAACTTCTTGGATAAACCTTGCAGTGCATGGAATAGGCTAAATAGGATTTTATTTATTGTTATTTATTGCTTATAATTTAATTGCTTTATTAGTTCATTAAATCTCTCTCAACCCTTCTCTCCTAGTTAAGTGCATTCAGTACGACCGCTTCGAGCACGTGCGTTACACTTGGTGATCCCAGTAACGAATAGCATTTGGTAACCAAGGTTGCATTGGTTCAGGGTGTGAATGGTAAGTGGGAACAGATACTAATGCTAAGTTAATTAAGGCTTAGTTAATCAATTAAAGTTAGTTAATTAGTCTCTTCACCCTTCACCTCATTAGCATAGGAGATAAAATAGAAAAGATATAAAAATCACATACCTCAGACTTACTTAACCATACAACCATGAAAAATACAAGTAAGTCTAGGAAGAAAATGAACAATTAACCTTAAGTGTTCCATAAGGCATGTAGGCACTTAGTCTGCGGAGTTCGACCGGATCGCGCATGTAACGCTCGTATTCGTATGGTTGAGTGTAGGGGTACCTCGCCACTTATCAAGTACAATTAAGCTTAAGGCTTAAAAGTATAAAATTCCTTTACATCCTACATCATATGTGTTATGCATAATATCTATACATGTTCTTATCTATTTGGAAGCTAGTTGGACAGTGAAAAGAAAATGATTATCATGATCTTTCTTAGGACCTTCCTTTCATAAGCTCTATCATACTTGATCTCCATTGTGAGTCTAGCTTTCTTCTCCTCTTCTTGGGTAGGAACTCCCTCTTTAGTCATGATCCTTTTGCTACTTTCTCTAATTGCATCTTTTTTAAGATGACTTGGAAGGGTTACCTTTCCCTTCTCTTCGTGTTGGTCTTGCAAGGTGGGTTCTTGACCTTTCTCTTGACTTGGTTGTTCAATGGCTTGGGATATAAAGGCTTCCTCCCATGACTCTATATTATTTAGCTCTTTTTCATTGCTTTCTGTCCTCATGATTCTTGGACACTGATAGTGCTTGCTCCAAACTTGTTCATGAATGGAGCAACCATTTCTCAAGAAGAAAAATTCATCTCCTAACCATGTCATGTAGGGGCTACTATATGAAGCCCATAGTCTGCAACTCTATGGTACATGCTCATGACATGTTTAGGATAGCACCTAGATAAGTAAGGGATAAAAGGTCTTATATTCACCATCTTCCTAGAATTGCTCTTAACTTGAGATTTCCTTTTTTGGCTCTTAACTTAAGACTTTCTTCACTAGTGAAGGATCAACCAGACCTTATTATATAGCCTAGGTTATTGAAAATCTCCTACTACTATAAAAACTATCTTAGGTGCTTATTAAGCTCCCACTAAAGCTATTTATTTATCATAAAGCAAACACTATTTACATATTTACATTTTTCACTTTTTTCTCAACTTTGTCATGTATTGGGCAGTTTTCCAAAGTAGTGCTTGAGATGGATGGCATTAAATGAGAACTTCAGGTTGGTTCCATTCATGTTAGAGAGCTTATAAGTATCATCTGACACTTGTTGTTTAATAATGAATGAGCTTGTCCATTTGGGAGAAAACTTATTATGGTCATTTCTTTTTCTTGTGTTCAAAAGCAATACCAAGTTACCCACTTTGAATACCCTTTTTAAAGCTTTTATATCAAACCATCTTTTGATCTATGAAGCATTCCTTAACAAGTTGTCTTAGGCCCTATTAATCTCAACCTTTCTTTTGATAAGCAAAGTCTTGAAACTTCTATCTTTAGCTATTTTTTCATTGTGCTTTGGCATGAATTCTAAAGCTAAGGTTATGATTTTATTTGTGATCCTTGCTATCATACCATAGACTAAATTATAAGATGATATTCTAATAGATTTCTTAATTCTCATATAGTTTTTCCATAAAGAAAATGGTAAATAGTTATGCCAGTTTCCAAGATTTCCTTCCATTAATATTTTAATGTATGAGATAAGATTCTTATTAGTAGACTTAGCTAATCCATTTCATTAAGGGTATTAATTTGATGAGGAGAATAGAAACATAGATTTTTTAGAAGCCCATCTCATAAATTCCTCAAATTGAAAAGTAGGATCATTATCTAATACTAATACTTCAAGCATACCAAAGCAAATCAGGATTTGATCTTCAAGAAACCTAATCATATTTGATGCTAAACTCTTCCTCAGAGCTTTTGCTTTTGACCACTTGGTAAAATAGTCTGTAGCTATAAGTATATGCCTAGCTTTTGAAGGAGTAACTATGCCAACAAAATCTAAACACCACTGCTGAAATGATGTATCTGCAATAACTGGTTTTAAAGGAGTGCTAGCTTTTTTGATTTTTGGCACATGAATCTAACATTTGTAACAATGTTGGATCTTTGAACTTATATGTTGATACATTTTTAGCCAATAAAATCTATAGAATAATATGTGTTGCATAGTAGATTTAGGGGAATCATAAAACAAGTTTGCATGATCATGAAACTGGTTCAATACGAGCTCAATCTGATCTTTCTTGACACATTTTAATAGAATCCCTCTAAAATATCTTCTATATAAAAGTCCACTTTTCACTAAGAACTTTTTTTTCTTTTAATGGAAAGTATTTCTTTTCCTTATTGTCTGATTATTCAGGACTTTCCTTGAGGTAAAAAAGTTCTAGGATTTCATCATACCAATTTCTGGTATGGAAGTCTAACACACAAACTTGAGCTTCCTTAGTCATTAGTTTGGCTAATTCCATTCCTTTAACAATTTTGCATAATTATAAGGAAAATTTAAATCTTTGGAGCTTAGCAATTCAATTTCCTCTTTTTAAACTAATATCATTCTAAGCTAAGAATTGGTTAATAGTAGGCTTCATTATCATAGCATGGATCAAAGAACTCTCCAAATAATATTTTAAATGAATCAACACTTTTATCATGGTGTATGCTTATTTTTTCAAATCTAAGGAGTTCAATTCAGAACCTTTAAGTTGGTAACAAAAGAATTCTATTAGTTCATCCTCACCATTATTTCTCAATAGCAATCGAATCACTAGAAGCAAAAGTATATAGCCAGAAATCTTCTTTTCATTTTGGTCTAGCTAAATATGAAGCTTCTTGAATAGTGTTTTTAAATTTCATTAAATATTTTTCTTATTTCAACATTTTCTTAACGTGCACATCCTTTTTGAGCATGCACATCAAAAGTTTGTTAATCTCAGTAAATCCTAGTATAAACTTCTTAATAAAATTTATTTTTCCAAAGAAAGATTGAAGGAAATTTTTGTTGGTTGGATGTTCAATATTTTGGATCACTTGAATCCTTGCATCATCTATTGCTATACCTTTTTGAAAAATTATATGTCCTAATAAGCTTCTAGACTTTACTTCAACAATGCTTTTCTTAGGATTTGAGGAAATGTCATACTCTTGGCATCTATTAAAATTTTATTGAATGTGATTGATATGATCTTCTTCTCTCTTTGAATAAATATTAACGTCATCAAAATAAATCATAATGAAAATTTTAATTAAACCTTTATAAGCTATTTCCATATCTCATTTGAAAGTAGCTCTAGCATTTGAAAATCCAAAAGGCATCCTCTTTGGTTCCCCACTTTGTAATGAAAACTATCTTATATTTGTCATTTTTGTCAACCATGATCTAATTATATCCTTAAAAAACCATCCAAAAAAGAGTATACTTGATATCCTAATACCTGAATTAGCATTTCACCTATTCTTGGTAGTGGATATCTATCCTTTTCTAAAGCGTAATTCAAATTTATGAAATCAACACATAGCCAAATATCACCATTCTTTTTCCTCATAGGAATTAGATTAGCTAGCGAGATGGAATTTTAGATAGGATATATAATTTTAGCTTGTAGTAGCTTTTTAATTTTAGCTTTCATTGTTGGTTCAAACATTGGATTAATTTTCCTCTATTTTTACTTAACAACTTAATAATCTTTAACCAATGGAATTTTGTAAGTCATCATACTAGGTTTAAATATTCTAAGATCATCATGCTACCATATAAAATTATCTAGATTATTCTTTAGCAAAGATAATAATTCCTATCTAAAAACTGAGTCACTTCCTTGTATAATATTCAATATCTTTAGCTTTTCTTTGGATCCTAAATTTATTACTTAATAAGCTTGATCATCTGGATTTTTCATGTTCATTCCTTTAAATAGCCTTTTGCTAAACTCATACTCATAATCAACTACCTTCTTGGGAATAAATTTGATCTAAACTTTTATGTAGCTTCTTGTTCAAACATAATTCTATTTTCAAATTCTTCCTTTTTCTTCATGAATATGAGAAATTGATCATCATTTTCAAAAACTTGGAAGTGCTCCACATTATATGGGATGGAAAGATAATTTTGAATCTCAATTACAACTCTTTTATATTGTTCAATCCTTAAGGGATCTAATGTTGAGGATGCTACTACTAGATCATCTACTAGTTGGTTGTCTTCTCTAATATATGCTTTTTTGATATTGCTAAAATTGGTCTAAAAAGTTATAGAAGAGTTGTTTCTATGGCATCATGGATGAATGTTTTACAATACATTCACCTTTAACCTATTCACAAATAAGTCTGGAATCTCCTTTAATTAAATTCTTTTAATCATTTTTTCTAGAGCTTTTCTGATTCTGATATATAGGGCTTCGTATTCAATCTTATTATTTGTGCAAGGGAATGATAGATGAAAAAATTTATTTATTTTTTTGAGAATTATATTTTACAAACACTATTCTATTTTTGGCTCCTTTTAAATTGCAAGACCAATCAAAATACAATTCCCATTTTCCTTTCAAATTTTTCTTTTCTCTAGGACTTGAATTTCTATGAGTGAACATGCTCCTATTTCAATATCTTTTATCTTGATAACTTTGTTCTTCACATATAAAGTAATGTTCTTGAATATTAAGGGCTTGCTATATATGTAGATTTGATTAGGCTTTCCTTTCCATGGTAGCCACATGCATGAATAATCTATGGATATATATTCGAAGAAATTTTTGCTCCATCTTTGACTTAATAAGAGACTATATGAATCTAGGATATCAACTAGAATTATTACTATACTCTTAATGTGAGGTTCTGAAACAATTTGAAGTAATACATTTGGTAATTATCTTGCAATTTTCATCCCACTTTTATCTGCTTGGATAATATTTATGTTGGACTATTTTGGTGATAATCCTAACTACTTACAAATGCATAACAACATAATGGTTGATGAATATTTTGAATCAACTAAATAATTATGTAGGTATTTATCATTCAACTTCATTGTAAGAAGAAATGGAAGAGCTTCTTTGTTAGGAGTACAAGGGTATTTAGCTTTTCCTATTTTATTGTCATTGCAAATGTAGCTTAGTTCAAATTCTTCAACCTTCTTCTTAACCTTGATTAGGTCTAATTGTTTTTTTTTTTTTGCTAACTTTCCATTTGTAGTATCTAATATATACTAATTTTTGCTCTAACATGCTTAATATATTCTATTAAATCATATTCTCCATTTCCATAAAAGCTTAATTTCCTAAATCACATATTGGACAACTACTTTTGAGAATTTTTGTCTATCTGTGTATCCTTTTTTTTTTTGTTCTTTTATTTCTCATTTAGTTCAAAAGCCTCTATTTTGATGGAAGGATCAGAAATGACATTTGAAAACTTGGAGGGGTTTAATTTTTCTTTCAACCTTATGTTTTATTTAGATCCATCATTATTTTTGCATTCCTCATTTGAAGATGAATCTTCTTCCAAACTTGAAAAAGAAGAAATGTCACTTCATTCATTTTTAAATGATTTTCTAGTGTAATGAATACAAGATAACTCATTATCAGATTCAATATCTACAAAATTTGAGATAAATACATTATCAACATCTTCAAAATATGCTAATTTAGTATCCATTTGATGTTTATGTTTCCTATGCTTCTTTTCTTCTTTTATGCTAACTTTAGCTAGGACTTTCTCAAACTTGAATACTTTGTTGGATAATTCCTTGATTATCTTACCTTTCTTAGAATCTTCTTAAGAATTTTCTTTTTCTTAATCTTAATATTTTTTGGTATTGGAAGGTCTAGGTAATGCTTTGAACTAAGCCATATTTTTTACAAGGACCATTTCTTTTTCTTCACTTTTTGGTGTTCTAACAATTTCCTCATTAGCTAAATTTAGCTAATTTTGTAACTGAGTAAACTCATTAAATAAAACATTCATGGTTGCCAAATTTGGAGTCCTTCTTAGCTAGATTGAAATGATTATATTGATACCATTTAAGTGTCTCTAGGCATTTCTTCTAAAGGTTTGTATCACCTTTGAAACAATCCACAAATTCATAGGAACTTAATGTTAAATTCCCTAACTAATTATTTAGACACTTTTTTGGCTTGGACTAATCCATAATATAACTATTATTAATTGATTTGATTATCAAACTAAGCTAAGAATATATTTTTCATGACATCATAGCTAGTGACACAGTTATTCAATAAGTTAGAATATTAAATTTAAGCCATATCTTTCAAGTTTTCTATTAATAGCCTACAAGCTTGATCTTGATGTTGAATGTTTGCGTGAGCTAAGACTAATTTGAACAAATGGACATATTCTTTGGCTAAATGGATTATATGTTATCTGTGCAATCTAACCTTTCATCTAATGCTAAGCACAATTTCACAAAACCTATTATCAATCTTTCCTAGAGAGAAAATTCCACAAGAAAATTAGAAATAGAGCAAGATTCAATGGATTTTAGAAGGTAAAATTGTAGAATTGCATAGAATCTTAAACATTAAAATGAGATACTATTGACATGAGTAAACACTTTGGGAAAATAAAGCTCTTCAAGTTAGTCAACAGTGCCAAAAACTATTAAACCCTTTGGCTCAAATAGGCAATTTAGAATAGGCTATTTTTGACATGAACAAGAAATCAAAGCTATTTTAAAATAGTAGAAAAATGACAAAAATTGATAAACCTAGAGCTATACAAGTGATTTAAAAAATTCAAAGAATGAGATGCCACACACAATATAATCTTCACCACTAGCTAAGCACCTATGATTAATCTAGAAAATAAGGATTAACTTGCAAGACAAAAGTATATTAGCTGAATCAAATATGAAGTTAGAATGCCATCATACAAGAAATTTCTCCTAGCTTTTCCAGTATTCTTCCTTCTAATACCTATGATTTTCAACAAATTTTCTTTGGTCTTTATATAGTAGCCTTTGGACATTATAATTATTATGAATGTTAAAGCTCCACATTTCACATTTTCCACTCATATAATTGCAAGTTATTGGATAGTTACCCTCGTTCTTTGAATCTAGAGCCCTTCTATTGCTAACTATTGATCTAACCTTCCATGATCATAAAAAAATTTAAAAGCTTAATTCACAAATCTGGATCATCACTATCAAGCTTCTTTAATAATTTTTTAAGTGCTTTTTTCTCTTGCAATCACTTTAGTAAGGAAATTTGTTGAAACCATTAGAGTAGCTCCCACATTGGCTCGAACTTTCTTAAATTCAAGATTCCTTCTTAGTGACTTTAGCCATAATGCTAGTAACTATCACGATATTTGATGTGCTAAAGTAATAGCTTTTTGTTAGCTCTTCAATTCCCATCCCTCTTTGTTTTATAACTTATTTTCCTCATGATGGCTCTATGCTTTAATGATGGTTCTACTTGTAGCTTGCTATTTAACACTATTAAAGATTAAGGAGTAATGAGTGTAGCTTTCTTTTAGCACTATCATTAGATTTAGAGGTGAAACTAGAGCTTATTCATGGAACTTTTTCTAGCTTTATGAATCCATGTCTTCAAAGTAACTGATATGAAGAACTTTCAAATATCTCAATGCCAATGTACTGGATAAATTTCTAAGCTTTTTTGTAAAGCTATTATTTGAATACATGAGTTTTCTTTTTTAGATAAGTTGACATGACAAGGCTAAAATGCTAGAGATGAAGATCATCAGAGCTATTGTGGCAAATGAAGATTATTTAGATGAAATTTAACCATCTAGATGAAAATGCTCATAACTTAAATTTCCATAGAGTCCAAATGGTGGTGTTACATAACAATGATATGGCAAAGCATGTTGGGCTCTACTAACATGACATATGAAGTTTTGGTTGTTCAAAGCTTAAGAATATTCATATAGATGTTGACATGATGTGACGCTAACATCGCATATGATGCTATTTAGATGGAATTTTTCCATCTATATGTAACTGTGTGCTTCATCTATTTGTTGATGTGGCAAGGCTAACGTGGCATATGAAGCATGTTTACTTTAGATGGATAGATGTGCTTCATCTTGCTACTAATGTGGCTCATAGAACAAAAAGATGAGCTTGTTGTAGAACTAATTTTTTATTTTAGAACTTCATTCTACTAAAGAGCTAACATGGATGGGCTACTTTGTAAATCCAAAGCCTTTATAATTTCATTGGAAGGAGTTGACATGGTAGAACCAATTGTGAATTTTTTCATAGAATCAAATTTTGACTTTATGTACTACCTCTATGTGTTGATGTATCATGTCACAATGAGCTTGGTTGACATGGAAGAGCTTCTTTGTAAAGTTGATTTTTTAACTCTATGTGTTGACATGGTGGGGCACAATGAGCTTGGTTGATGTAGAAGAGCTTCTTTGTAAAGCCAATTTTTTGACCCTACAAGTTGACATAGAATAGCTATGGCATGGCATGATGTGAATGTGATAGAGCTCTTTCATAGAATTAAATTTTGATTCTATGAATTGGTTCTATAAGCTAACTTGGCATGTGCTAATGTGGTTAAGATTTGAATTCTAGTAAATTTGTAGATAAAGCTTTTCACTTATCACAAGCTCATAAATATTCATCTAGATGATAACATGATAGGTGTTGACATAGAAAATTAAGTATTTTTACTCTAGATGAGAATATAAGCTTAATTTATTTGCTAATGTGTTAGAATTTTGATGTGGTAGATGTAGTCACATATGTTGAAATGGTAGAGTGTACTTGTAGAATAGAAATTTGGTTCTACAAACTAACTCTATGGGCAAGCTAACATGCCAAATGCTAACATAATAGAGATTCTTCATAGAACTAAATTTTGATTCTACGAACCAACTCTACAAGCTAACTTGGTGTAATGCTAATGTGGCATGGTTCATTGAATTGCACTAATGTGACATGGTTCATTGAATGGCACTAATGTCTCAAAAATTTGGTTCTACAAACTTCCTCTATGAGCTGATGTGACACAACGTTGATGTGGTAGAGCTTTTTTGTAGAGCTATTTTTAAATCCTATAAGCTTCCTCTATGAGTTGATGTGAAAGGGCACAATGAGCTTATTTTATAATGCTAAATTTTAGCTCTACAGACATCTCTCATTCTTCTATAGTTGACTTGGCAAAAGCGCTAATGTGGCATAGGTGTTTCGTAGAGCCTTTTTTAGTTCTATGTGCTTCCTCCATGTGTTCATGTATTAGGAATTGTTTCAGCTACTTTATAGAGCTTCTTAATAGAATAGTCTTTAAGCCCCATGAACCTTCTCCACAAGCTTACATGGTAAGTGTACTAAACTACTTTCTAAACTCTATAGGTATTTTTCCACCTAATAAAGCCATTGTGATAAAACTAGAAGAGCTATTCTTATAGAGCCATTTCTAGCTTCATGAACTTCTTCTATGAGCTAATGTGGTAGGGCTAGTTTTCACACTCTTCATTAAACCAAAATTTTTCTATACAAGTTGATGTGTCAGCATGCTTTAACCCTTCTTGGATTTAGCTCAAGCTCCTTTTTCCTCAAACAAAGGTTTTCCTTAGTCCTCAACTATTTTTTATAATACCAATTGAAACTATTCTTTGAGGTCTACAATTTCATCTTTGACATTCTTACTTTACTAGTAGGTAGAAAGAGTACATGTTTAAGTCAATTAGGACTCATATGAGATCTAAATTCAATAGCTAACATAATTGATCTATGCAAAGTTAGAATTAATTTGAAACCCTAGCTTTGAAACTTTATGATCTTAATAGAGCAAGATATTTTGGGATTGCTCACTTAGCTTTATAGCATCTCTACTAGGACTTTTCCTGAATTTTATCTTTGCTTCAAGCATGCTTCCACATGAACATGGTGTAACAAAATTTACTTAATTTCATCACAAATATAATTTTTTTCTAGAAGTTATGGGAATTGTGCAGAGAAATAACCTTAATAGTTCAATCTCCATTGTTGTTTCATAATCTCTTTTACAAAAACCTCAAAATCTCTTTCACTCTTGTATTTGAGCTTTTACTTTCAAGCTTAAATTCTGCACTTCATTCATACTACAGCTCCTACCAAACTTAGCTTTAAGCTTTTCCAACTTAAAATCACAATTAGGACATGATCTTTCCATTCAATTAATTATAAGTCCCAAATGACTCTGAAATATAGAGTCCCTTTCTTATACAGGGTTATATTTGATCTAAGAGCTATCTACAATTCTTTAGTTCGACTATCTTAAGCCCTACTTCATGAAATGGATAAAATGTAACAACTACTACATGAATAAAAATTTTAAATATTTCTTAACAAAATTGTGAGACTTGCATACAATGTAAGAAAACAAATTCTTCTTACAACTCTCACATGATAAAGAAGAAAAAACCATTTGATCTTCTACACATGGATTTTGTTAGGTCAATTTCCATTATTTCAATAGGAGGGACAAACTATTTCATGGTTATAGTAGATGACTACTCAAGATACACTTGGGCTTATAATTTGAAGCAAAAGAATGAAGCCATCAAATACTTTAAAATTTTCCACAAACTGATTAAAAACTTAGTGAATATCAAGATTAAGATGATCAAATCCAACAAAAGAGGTGAATTCATAAATAAAGAATTTGACAATTTCTATAAAAAAATGGTATCTTTCATCAAACCACATGTGGATATAGCTTGTAATCAAATGGAAGAGTTGAAACAAAGAATAGAATAATATAAGACATGACAAGATGCTTAGTAAAGCATTCCTCACAACTTAACCAATATTGGAGTATGAATATCATAGCTTCTTATGAAATTTCTAATTGAATATTTGTCATAAGTAATGAATATAGATATGCATATGAAGTTCTATATAACAGAAGTTCTAGCTTGAGTCATATGAGAATATTTGGATTTCATTACTATGTAAATACTCCAAAACAATTCATTGATAAACTTGAAGAGAGAGGTAAGAAACGTATCTTTCTTAGTTATGATTCTCATGCTAGTGGATATAGGTGCTATGATCCAATGAATCATAAATGACATGTTTCAATAGAATATTTGATAAGACAAAGTTGGATACAAGTGATTTTTTTAAAGTAAAAGAAATTAGACACATATCAAAGTTTAAAACCTTAGATTCAAAAACACCATTCTTGCATTGAAATGCTAGACACAAATTTTGAAAGAAGAACTTCAATATCTCATAATATTACAAATATGGCATATTCAACAATCTTAAGTAAACCAACCAATGTCAATGAATCCCTGAAATTAGAATTTTAGAATGAAGCCATGGAAAAAGAGTACAATGTCATCCTACAAAATAAAACATGGTAATTTGGAGACAAAGTAAAAGATAAAAAGGTTATTGATTACAAGTGGCTGTAAAAACAAAGTACAATGAGAAAGAAGAATTCACAACATAGAAAGAAATTGTTATGACAAGATGATTCAAATAAAAGAAATACACTAACTATGAAGAACTCTTTGCTACAATGGCTAGGTTTAAAACCATCAAGCTCATTCTCTCCATAGTAGCATATAAAGATCTAAAGGTTTAACAAATGGATGTTAACATAGAATTTATAAATAGATACATCAAAGAATAAGTATACAGCTACTAGCTTGAATGTTATGTTATCAAAGGAAAAGAGAACAAATTATGAAACCTCAAGAAAGCTTTTTATGGCTTAAAGCAAGCACCGAGGGCATGGTTCTAGAGAATTAATGACTATCTCACTAGAAAGAATTATCAAGATTTCATGTTTAAATAAACACTATATTTTAAGAATGAAGAAGATGAATTTATCATCATATCACTATATGTAGATGACATTATCTTTATTGCCATCAATAAAAGGCTCACTAAAGATTTCAAGAATGACATGGAAACTGAAGTTGAAATGAAGGATCTTGGAGACCTTAAATAATTCCTAGGAATAGACGTGAACTAAGATAAGGAGGGAATGAAGATTCATCAAATCAAATACTTAAATTCCATCATTGAAAAATTTAATCTAAAGAATTAAAATCCAGTCAGTAATCCTTTGTAATATAGTTTAAAGTTAAGTAGTAAATATAAGACTTTTCTCATAGATGCATCCATGTATAGAATCATGGTTAGACCACTTCAATTTCTCTACCAAAAAAAAACTAGATTTGAGATATAAAACATCATCCTTATCTAGATTCATACAAGAACTAAGATAATCTCACATGCATGCACTTGTGCATATCCTCAAGTATGTAAAAGGAACTTGTAACTTTGGGATCCAATTCAATAAAGGAAATAATAAGCTTCATACATGTTCAAATGTTGATTGGGTAGGAGATAATGATAGAAGCAAATTTATATTAAAAGATCTCATTATGCATAGAAAAAAATCCAATATACTTGAAATCAAAGAAACAATCATTTATCAGAATATCTAGTTGTGAAGCAGAATTTATTGCCATGGACAAATGCCTCCAGCACATATTCTAGCTATATAAACTTCTCTTACGCTTAGTATTCAAAGGTAATCTTCCTATAAATTTGTATTATGATAATATAGTAGTAATTCAACTATCCCAAGGCTATGTGCATCACAAAAAATTTAAAGACGTTGACATCAAGTATTATTTCATCAAGTAAGAAGTGAAAAAAGGAACCATCAAACCCATTCACATTAGTTCAAATGAGAAACTTGATAACTTATTAACAAAACATCCTTTGTCTCATAGGATCAATTGCCTTAATGATTCTATTTTTAATTCAGAACATGATACATAATGAGAAAAGAAAAGATGAAGAATGAAGATTACCTTTTAATCCAAGGAGGGATTGTTGATTTTTTAGAGTAGAAGACTAATTTTTAATTTTTATTATATAATATGAGTTTATTTTAATAAAATATAGAATTTTTTGAATTTATGAGTAGTTGTAATACTATTTTGGCCTCAATCCATATAGATGGCGGAGATTTAATTTTTTAGCCGTTGCAGCTGCGTTCCCGTTTCACGACGACGCCGCGGCGGACATTGATGTAGCGCATCTTCACGGCGAGGCTCAGCGTGGCATTCATGCTCAGCACCTCCTTCACCGGTTCCTGGTACCAGTGTCAGAACTGTTCTAATGCGCAAATCTCTGCATCGGCCGTTGGGGTTTCTGCTCCTGTTTTGAAGCTTTTTGAGTTCTGAACGCGGCGTACAACCCGCTGGCAGATCCGGCTCTGCTCAGGGCTGATCTGTCAGCTCCGGCCCTGCTCAGGGCAGCTTCCGGCCCTGCTCAGGGCTGATTCCGCCCCTGCTCAGGGCAGATCTGTCAGTTCTGGCTCTGCTCATCATGGTTGCGGGGGTTTCAAGAGGGTTTCCAGAGTCCTGGTTGCAGATCGGTGTCCGGAATGCGCGCGTCTTAGGCGTGGGCTAGTCACAAAGATGGATTCATCAACTTCTGCATTTCCCCAGGGAAGTTCATCTGCCTCACCTTCACTGGATTTTCTTTACCCAGATGATCTTTTTGAAGCAGTCTCTAAAGAT